>JANHFT010002071.1:0-22165 GCA_032467955.1 Pseudoxenodon macrops
AGGAGGAGGCGTGGCCAAAGAAATTGCAACTCAGTAATGGCCAATCACAAGAATTGAACCCATGCTTGGACTCTCCTGCAGCGCACATAGAACAAACGTTCAGGTAAGTCCAACGTTCATTTTAGTTCAGTGTGTTTTCATGGGGGAAGAGCTAACTTTTTCCTTTTTTTGCTCTACCAGCTACGCCTGTGCACAACTACATATACTCTGACACCGTACAATGGAGCAGAAGCACAGGTAAAATGCTGTTAGATATATCCATGGCTCAGGGCATCCTCACATCCATTTGGTTTTATCCTGTCCTATATAGATCACATGACTCAAAGCTGATAGCTATTTTATTGTAGTATAAGGCAAAACTCTTGCAGATATTGTGGGCTTGATCTTCTATCCATGCTTGCCTAGCACATTCCTTTTAATGGAAAAAAAATAGGCAGTAAAAATAGGCAAGTAGTCTTTAGAAACAATGTATGACATGTACAAGATTTCTTTCCCTCACAATTGAGGGCTGCACTTGTAGATTTAGAAATTGGAAGCAGAACTCAGCAGTGACCAGGAGAGATGGCTTCGCTTCCATTCACTCTGAAATCAGCCAAGTTCTCTTAAAACCTGAGCAATGCTTCCATCTCTTTTAACATATCAGTATTGCTTGTGCGCTGGACTCACCTGCTTATTATTTTCTTTAGGTGTTTCTCTCCTCCTGCCATCCCTTAGATAGATCAACCTGTTCCTTGTTTTCTGTGAAAGAGGCTCCCAGTGCTGAGATGTTAAATGTTCTCAGCACTGTCATGGAGTGTCTTGAATGGAGAGTCCATAGAATAAGAAATGTTTGGGTTCCCTTCTAGATTTGGTTGTTTAAGCAGAAGCCAGAGTTGCTGGATCCCCTGGTGAAATATCACAGCTGTACTACCATTTTGGGGAAGAATTATAGTGAGAGCCGCAAGGTAAGTCAATTCTTTTGAGGAAGTGATACAGTAAGCACTCTTTCTCTAGGGATGTAGGGTGCTGTGCAATACATTTCTAAACAGTTCTACAACCAGGCAGTGTAAATTAGGGTTCCCACTGAGGATTGCCAGAAAGTCCTTTCCAGTACATCTTATAAACAGTCACATAGGCAAATGTTAATGAATCTGAAGTTTTAGAAATTGGAGAAATATTTCTGTGTAAGCCAAACTCATTGCAATAATCCCCATCTATCCCAAAGTTTTATCCTCCTAATTTTCTTGTGTTAGAGCCTAGGCACATACAGATAGTCCTCGAGTTATGATAGGGCACTTAGCAACAGTTCAAAATCACAACAGATATCCAAAAAGTACCCTACGACCCAGCCCTGAAGTTATGTATGTTGCAGGCACCTGTGTGGTTGTTTGTCCTTACGACTGGATCGGGACTGACCACACAAATGCTGCAACATATCTTTCCCACCACCACCACCTATTTCCCCCCCCCAAGATGGGGGATCTTGCCCCGGTTCACCATAGGCACTGAGCCTGCAAGTTATATACACTCCTGCCCACTCGCCGCCCATCACTGATTGCTTACTTATCTTTCCAGAGCTCAGGATGTTGGGGTAGGAAAAGAGGAGAAACCACTCCATTATGGAGCCAAGTGGTAGAAAAGCAAAGTCTTTTTGAGATTCTGGTGTTAGTAGCAAAACTATTCCCTTGCTACGTGGTGCCCCTCTCTTCCTGCAAATGCACATGACCATATATTGCCTCTTTCTCCCGGCAAATGCAATCTCTTCCCTTGCTATCATTCTCCCTTTCCTCCCTGAAAATGCATTCTACCCACCCTGCCTCTTTCTCCTACAAAATGCACACATGCAGCAGGGAATAGTTTAATCCCCTCATGCATCCATTCCCTGGGAGAATGTATGTTTGCCTGCAGAAAAAGGGAGAGCGATAGCAAGGGAAGAGGGTGCACTTGCTGGGAGAAAGAGGCAGCATGTGACCACGTGTGTTTGCTGGAAGAGAGGCAGCATGTAGCAAGGAAAGAGTTTTGCCGAAAATAAAAGAGCTTTAGCAGCGTCTCAGAAAAAGCTGCTTTTCTGCCATTTGGTCCAGTAATGGAACAGCCTGTCCTGCTTTCCTACCCCGACATCCTGAGCTCTGGAGATTTCGAAAGGTGAGTGATCGATCAGTGGTGGGTGTAGGGGTTGGGCACAGAGTAGGCCCAAGTAGAATAGAATGGAATGGAATAGAATAGAATAACAGTTGGAAAGGACCTTGGAGGTCTTCTAGTCCAACCCCCTGCCTAGGCAGGAAACCCTACACCACTTCAGATAATTGGTTATCTAACTTCTTAAAAACTTCCCGTGTTGGAGCACTAACAACTTCTGGAGGCAAGTTGTTCTGCTGATTAATTGTTCTAACTGTCAGGAAATTTCTCCTTAGTTCTAAGTTGCTTCTCTCCTTGATTAGTTTCCACCCATTGTTTCTTGTCCTAACCTCAGATGCTTTGGAGAATAGTTTGACTCCCTCTTTTTTGTGGCAACCCCTGAGATAGTGGAACACTGTTATCATGTCTCCCCTAGTTCTTCTTTTCATTAAACTTCCCATATTCTCCTTAAGTCTGCCTGAGAATTTCTAGCTACTAACTAAAATCTAAATCGATTTATATGATATAAAGTATATGTAGCTAGGGGATTTGCATTTATACACTTTAGAAAAGCAGGTTACAGAAGAAATAATTTATCTTTACTTTTACATTTTGCCTTCTTACCTAAATTCTAAAACAAGAGTTTAATGCTTATTTTTAATTAAGTTTGTTTTAATTAAGTTCATGGACATCTCATCTGGCTTCCTGAAGTGTAATGAAAAGACACAACAACACAGTAGATTGGACAGATCAATATACTTCTGAACTTCAGCGCTCTTATAGGTTTTCTGCTTGATGACAGTACCTACCAGTATATGCACACATTTGTAAGTGAATAAATGACTGGAATGAAACCCAGCAAAATCACAGTTCATTTGTGATCTGAACATATAACTGTGCTGGTTCATGGTATATAGAAAGATCCTGACCCAAAAAGCCATAACTATGAGAAAACAGTTTAAAGTCAATAGGACTTCCAAATCTTAACTAATGAATGCAAAGTCAAACAGTCTTTCCCTCATTTTTCTCATTGTTGTAATGAGTAAAAGAATAATGCAATAAGAATGCACAGTCATTCCTGATTTTAGCATTTTATTTAGGATACTGTTTTCATGAAAACCAAGGATAAAGATAGTACAACATACTTTCTGCTTTGCAGAAATGAAGTTCTGAAAATAGTCATGTCGAAATGTTCAAATGATTAAGGACCCAAGATCTAAAAATTGATTAACCAGAATTATTACAGTTTAATGATCTGTTTATGTATTCAGAACAAAGTTATTATTATTAACTGGAGCAGACCATCTGGATCCTAGAAGATGCACTGCTGGTCCATCAGCCTCTATCAGCTTTATTCCATATCAATATTAATTCCACCATCAATTCCTGCCAGATTCTAAATGTATGCTCTAGACAGATTTCGTTTTGTACCAAAACTTTTTTTTTTTAAAGGGAGAATAAAAAAAAAAGGAAAGCAGGTCATTTGGATTTGGATCTCCTATGTGATGGACAATCATCTCAGTATCAGTGATCAAAAAGCTGATGAAATCTATGGGTAATTTGAACCTGAGTAGCAAAACACTCTAGTAGGAATTCCATGATACACAATTCTATTTGAGAGTAGATTGGAATGTTTTTGAAACATTCAAGTTTAGTTCTGTCATTAAGCACCAAGCTATTCTGCCCTGCAATATAAGATTTGTGTACAGATAATCACTACTCTTCTTCTACATCAAAGAGCAATAGCATTTAGGTTTGTATACCACCCTATAGTGATTTACAGCAATCTGGAGTACTTACAACCCTGAAAGAAACCTAAACCCAGCCCCTCTTGAAGTCTGATGACTCTTATCTGATCTCAATTTGCCTTGACTGTTAGTAGATCAGATTCTTATGTACAGGTTGCACAGAATAAACTCATAGTGCTTTTGAACTCTATCCTGGTTTCTGGTTTCTTGTGCCTGACATTTCTCCTCCTCAAGTTCAAAGTAGCACACTTAGCACTTTCTCATCTAATTTCTGTACACAATAACCCAGTGAGGTAGGTTGGTCTGACAATGACAGGCTACCATGCCCAAAAGTGAATTTGAAACTTGTTCTCCCCAGTAACAGTCCTGGTCAAAAACTTTAATCACTACTTTACATTGATATCATCAATTTGGGGTGTGTGTGTTAAAATCAGTAATAGATTTTACTATCACACACACTGTTCTTGGTAAAAGGATGCAGAAGGAATATAGGCATTCCCATATCATTTTACAGTTCTGAATCCCAGCCAGCTGCATGGATATGGATAGATTTATCCAAAGACCTCTTCAGTAGCTGATGATAACATCATGCTGTAATAATCAAAGTTATTGTATGATTTATTGTATATTCTAGGACAGAAACAGTTTTAAAGGAATTTAAAACTTGAGTTCATTGAACATTAAAGCAAAATCCACCAAGGTAGCCTTCTGAACGAAAGCTGCCCTTCATTCACTTTATGTGTGCTGGCGCACCATTGATTTGTCTGAGACCCAATATGGCAATATCTCCTTTGCCACTGGGCACACAGACCAAGCAAGCTCTGCATTCTTCTGACCTAAATTTCAGTTATTTTAAGCCCTGCAGCACATGATGTGTGTCAACGTCTGCACTTTGCTTTAGGGTTGTTATTCCTTTTCCAATGAACCCAGAAGCATCATCTTTTTATCTATTTGGCAGATTTAAAAAAAATAAAAAGAGATAATGGGGAGGGGGGGAGAAATAGCATCTGTTTTTTTAAATAAAGTAAACTACTGTGCACAACCAAAATTATGTATGGAAACCTACCGTGAAAGCCAAAAAAAATTAAGGGGAGAAGTGGCCATTTAAGGGGAAAGCAAACCTCCAGATGTTCAAGCTGTTACAGGTGAAGAAAAGTCTTTACTTCCCTGAGGCTACTATTTGACAGGTTTAATCTCTCCAAGTTCTGGAATGTACTTTTGATGGACACCTAAACCATTTCATTTAAAGGAGAAGTACTGGGAGAGACATAGCTATTGACTGTATGAGAAAGAATGGTTTCTCTGAGAAGGTTTGATTCCTGCTGAAAGCAGAAGTAACAGAATTACTTTCTGTTATCTTTCTTAAACAGATCTGATAGAGGAGAATATTTGTAGATCAAGTTTGAAATGAGGGGTCCTTAGTGCTCTCTAAGCTTGGTTGTTGTTTTTTTTTTGGGGGGGAAACATTCCATTACCCAAACTAGGTAATATTGTCACTGCAAGTAGGGTGTGGGATTTGCTCTCATTTTATAGTCTGGTGCTTGCCCTGTCAATGTTGGTGGGAAAGGCCTTGGTGGTTCTTTGGTTGGATTGTTTATTGTTAGCTAATGTTAGCTAATAAGTTAGTTTGGGTAATGAAACATCTGGAAGAAAACAGCCAAGCTCAGAGAGCACAAAAAGCACTAGCATTAGCATTTAAGACTTATATACCGGCCCATAGTGCTTTACAACTCTATGAGGCTACAATGTCAGCATATTGCATACAACAATCTGGGTCCTCATTTTACTGACCTCAGAAAGATGGAAGGCTGCCGAATTGACCTTGAGCCTCATTAGGATTGAACTCCAGACTGTGGGTAGAGTTTCCCTGCAATACTGCATTCTAAGCACTGAGCCACCAGAGTTCCAATGACCTCTTAATACAGATCTGCTCATCTCCTTCACCACAAAAAGTGCAGATGCTTCAAGCTGTCTATTAGCTGTTTTCCAAGAGGCATAAAAAGATTTTTCCTTTGTTCAAAGGCCTTTCACTTCGACGCAGATCTTTACTTTTGCCATGCTCCTTTCTGGAGCAATATACAATGTTCATCAGATTCAAAAACTGCTTCCCAAACAGTGATAGCAGAAGAAAGTATAATCATGCAACTTCATGTAATCTACTAGAAGATAAAGTTAATAAAATATTGTCTTTTGTTTTAATCAGAAAGTCAAAGATAAGCAAAGATTCTGCTATTTTTTCTCCCAACTACTATGCTTTCTTTTCATACATAAATCTGTCAAGTCTATACAAGTGGTATGACAACACTGAACCTACTCAATATGAAGACAGAAGTGAAGAATGCTGTGTGCCTGAAACACTATTAATGTAAGTGAATCCCTTATAAATAAGCCTTTGTTAGGGCTTGAAATATGATTCAAGAAAACCTAATTTTTAGATAATGACAACTTCCAACACATTCTTCCTCTTTCCATCTGAATTAATGATTCACTTTTTCAGAATATATAATTTTCTGCATAAAATGCCACAGTCATGAGTTCAACTTTCTTCTTTTGTTTGTTAATGAATTCAATTTAAAATCAACAAGCTTTCAAAATTATATCCACTAATACTGTGCTAGAGATATATAATCATGTAATTTATAATGGAAAAGCTTACAAATACTTAAAATTTAAGGACTAGCATTAGCATATCTTATAAACTACCCAGGTTTTTTTAAAAAATCATGAATATTTTTGAAGTAGCAAATTAATATCTTCTCAAAAGGATTACAAATGTCCTGGCTCCAAGCTACAGTTATGATATTATAATGTGAAGTTAACTATGGTTGAGAAGATAGGAATAGTACAATATTACAATCAAAGAAAGTAGGAAACACTTTAGGACTGAACAATCAAGCTTTGATTAATATAACAACAGCCTTGTTCTGTTCAATATATTCATCTTTTTGTCCCTTCTTCTTGATAAATGCCAATGTATTAATGGACCATGTATAGTAATATCCTAACTATCATTCCAAGAGTACAAATGATTAATCACTTCCCCAAATTATATTTTATCTTCAGGAGTTCCCCAGCCCAATTCTGGGTGTTGGAATCCACACATCTTAAAGTTGATGATGTTGAGGCACATTGCTTTAGTGAACTTAAGGATCATTATAACCATGTTTGCATTGGGGAAACAATTGAAGGAAGGACAGGGAACGTTCACTGCACAAATCCAAACAGCTTGTATAGTGTTGGATAAACTTCAGTCCTACCAATATATACAGAAGAAAATTTCATAAAGTAACACTTGCCCACATAGAGATAGTTGAAGCAATAATTGAAAGCTTAGTCCAATGTAAAAGTAAAGTGTCCCTAGAATAAACAAATATTTTGATTTCATGGGCCTGTCCATCTAGGTTGCTTAGCAAGAACTTTGAAATGCTCCTCTACTTCCTCCTCCTTTCCCCCCCCCTTACCAGCAACTTTGGTAAGAATCCTGATGATTCTTTATTCCACTATTAATAAAAGTCAGGGCTGTGTAATCTGAGATCAGGGATGTTTGATCAGGTGCTAGGCTTAGTTCCATGAATTATAGTCAAAATGAGGACTAAGAAATGTAACTGCATTCTTCGAATTTCTTTCAAATTCAATTGGTAATTGAATCACATTTTAAATTAAAATCAAGTTATTATAAAGTTTTACTGGAAATGTATCATCTTGCAAATATTAAGAAGTTTCAAAACTTTAGAAACTTTCTGCCTATATCTCAATGGCTAGGCAACTGTCCATCCATCCATCCATCCATCTATCCATCCAACCACAGATCTAACCACCCACCCATTACTTACATCTCCAAATAAGCTTTTGACACTTTATGTACAACTGAAATGATTTACTTCTGTGTTTACAAACTTAAATGAAAGAATTAAGAATTTGTTGCTTATTGATTGGACATGTCACTGTTAAGATAGAAAGGTCTGGTCAATGACCAGCAGAGGGCACACTTGGCACTTTTTGTTGAAATTTTTGAGAGAAAAGAAGAGGGGTTTGCTTGTGTTTAAAATGGGCATAATTGTTTCTCTTACTAATGTACAGTTTCATATACTATAGAACTTTTGTAATTGTATTTAGTGATTGTACCGAATTACTTTCAAGAAGTTTTCTAAATTTGTTCACAATCTGAGAAAACATAAGCATTAAGCTTAGAATTGTCTAGAGCCTCATGAATATTTCTACTTTATTAGTGGACAGAAAACATTTGCCAGCAGGAAAGGAAAATTATATAATGTTTGAGAATTATTTTATAATTTCTAATTGATAGGGTGCTTTTACCATACTAAGTGTGTATCAGCAATAGTAGCCGCACAACAGTGTGGCAAATTCTATGTCATCTATTTCTAAGGCATTGTGCTCATGTCTGTACATGCAAAACGAGAACAGGTACAGCTACTCCTGTGTACACAGAGCAAAAGTCTAGGCTTCCCCACCCAAAAAGAGCTATGAAAAAGCAAAAGCAAAAAGTAGAACTATGACTAAAAAATTAAATACTTCTTTGAAACTGAGATATCAAAACACAGTTGCTACCTAAATGAAACTGAACTCTGCTCTACCAGTGATGTGAATCTGACAGCATGATCTGACAGCATGATCTGTGCTTATGTGTTAGCAACACCGCACCTAAATATAATTTAATGGAACAAACAAAAAGATACATAAGATTTGGCTTCTTTCTGCAAGCACCTGGCTCTCTTCTCTGGAACCAAATTGCCCCTCACTCCCCAAGGGATTAGGACAGGTCCTAACCTGTTACTATTAAGACCTGGTTGTTCTAGGAAATCTTTGGAGACCGAATGTAGATCTATCCCCCAACGCGCCCCATAAGTGATTATATAGGGTTAGCCGTATGTTCTTAGCACACAATGGAACCGACAAAGTTTAAGATGTTAAGATACTGCTGTAAATTGTTTCAACCCCTTTTATTGATATAAGGCATGCACTGTGTAGGGTTGCTTGTGACTATACTGATATATAAGCTTGAGATATAAATTTTAAAAAGCACATTGTACTTAAAAAAATATATTTTAAAATAACATTTTTGTTTTACTGAACATGGGATTAGGAAAGCTTGGTAAACAGCAACTGCTCAGAATTCCCATCATCCATCTGTTCATTTAAATTTCAAAAAAAATATAAACCCACATCAGCCTATCAGAAGTTAAAAGCAGCTATCTCTGTGAATCTACTTATCAAATCCACCCATCCATCCTTTTTAACCGAACATTACAGAGATAAACTGTTAAATTCAATGATCTGATTAATTTCTTCCCATTTGTGACTTATTTAAAAATATGTTCCGTGCTTCTGCTAATAGTATTAAATACTATGTAAATTATGTATGCCTTAATTGCTATTAAAATGAACCACTTAAGAAATATATGATTATGTGGGGGGGAAAAAGAAACCATTACTCATTGTCATGGCAAATCTAATCGCATACTGTCAGAATTTCTAAAACTTAATGTCATTGGATTCTAAAGTTAGCCTCACAAAGAAAAAGTGAACTAGCTAAATTCCCTTTCCTTTTCCAAGCAGGTGACATAAGATGAGTGAACAGATCACAGAAAAAAACAGAAGACATTTTTTTGCTAAAATGCTGTTTCTAGACTAGTATTTTAACCACATTATAAGGAATCCACCTGTATTTCCAGTTTATCCACCTGGAATCCACCTGTATTTCTTCTAATGTGGAATAAAAGTTAAAACAACAAATTTTATTGCCTTTTGTACATGGATTGAGACTACTGTGGAGGTAATTGGTAGAACTTAGATTGTCACTGACAATTTATACACCTTGTTATAGAGAACTATGAAGATGACCTTAGGAAAAAAACTCTTCAGAAATCACTCCTCAATAAAATGTGCAGAAGCATGCCTTGAGCCCTGGGAAAAGGGAAGGCATTAGGAAGCAACGCAAATGGAGTCCTCCCTAATTCTTTGAGGTATAAGAGAATCAGAAGGGAAATCACAATCAGAGTTGAAAGACTGTTACTATAGCCTATCTCAATAAAACACAATTCTAGTCTAGTGAAGACTGGAATTTGTCTTCACAAGAAGACAAAGATTTTGTAATCTGGACAATCTTGAAGGGATGACTTGTGGTAAATGTTTAGGACAAAGAGATTAGAGATACTGTAACATAGAAGACTTTGTAATGGCTTCTTCTTGCAGTGCAAGAAGACAAAGGATCTCAGAGGACTCATACTTAATGGAAGATCTGGGCTTCTAGCTGTCCTTCCATTCTTTGAGTACACTTTTCTCATCAAAGAGAAAAGGTCCAGCCTATATTCCTCCCTTTATATGCATGTGTTTGTTCAAAATTCCTCTTCTAGTAACCAGTTATTTCCATCTAAAGTATTTAGCAGGCTGTAAAGAAGGAAAATTATGGCTCTGCCAACTTAGCCACTGAAAATCTGTTTATGAAGTACTATTACATTATTTGACTTACTTGAATTACAAGCCAAATTATAGCTGCAGCAGTGGTTAAGCAAACAAAAACAAAACATGACGGGATTAGAAAATGTCTTCATGGGCCTCGGGGTCCTAACTGAATGTATAGCTGTGACAGAACAGTATTTTATGTATTACTGTTTGATAAAATAGTATTTTGTTCTTCCAGATGTGCACAAGTTTGAGATAAGATGTTGAGAAATATAAATAAATGAAATAAAAAGAATACTTTCTAAAGTATAGGAAAAACAGAAGTAAGAAAACATACAATTGTAATCAGGAATTCAATGATAAAATCAATAGTTCAGCTTTTAAAAAATTAATTATCCTATAAAATATATTTGGCAAGAACACTCTTCCACTTTCATCCAGGACACAGAAACCAGAATTGTATGAGTGTCTTACCTTATGAAAAAAAGGCCAAAGTCAGTTAATAAGCCAAAATATTAAATTAGCTACTGATTTACAGGAAGAAATATTTTTTCAATGAAATATATACTTTTTAACTCCATGTTTTGATAGTTACAAGATATATACAGTATGTCTTTGCAAGTATATTTTGAAATCACTATCCTGCTTAACAGATTCTGAATTTGGCTGTGGCAAATGGGGACAAACATATTTGTATGTATATCATTTCCTGTAACAATCAGAAACTTTCAATGTACATTTGACTTTCATATTTAAATTTTAGCCTGAAGAAAAAAGTACTACAACTACAATCTCTACTGTCATCAGAACACAGAAAGTATCTGTTGTGTTATTATATTTGCTTTGTTGTATTTTATTCCTTGTTGGGGAATTTTAGATCAAAATTGGTTTTGTTTGCTTACCTACTACCACTCGTTCATCTGGTCTGGGCAATTAATTTCTATTTACACACTAAATCAAATATAATAATGTGTATAAAATAAATGAATACAAAATCTTGTGCAAGGACAGCCAGCATTCCAAAGTACAATATATACATTCTTTATTCCTTACCATCAAAGTTCTTGTACTGGGCTGTGAAGATTATTTGTACTGATCGTGTGGCCTCCTTCAACATGCCTTCAAATTCACTCCTGCTCTTGTTGGCAAAGTTCTCTTCCATCTCACTAGTACAGCAAGTATAACCTTGTGGGCAAATTCTCAAATGTTCTCCTGGTGGATGGGAAGAAGAGAAAAATGGATAAGTAAGCCAATCATGTGAAATAAAAATGAGTAATCAGAACGCTTTCTCACACTTTAAAGGTTAAACCAACTTTATTATTATTTAAAATAAATAAATAAACTGTCCATGATAACATCTGTTTCCTTAGATGACTGGAGTAAGTTCCTGTGGGAGAGTTTTAATAAATAAATGCAATTGAATGGAAGTGGGGTGAGGGGTGAGGGGCAGTGACAATATGCAGGATTGCTTTGAGAGATGGGAAACACAGAAACAAGTTGCTTAATTTTAATAAACAAAGTCTTATGCATCAAAATAAGTAAAATCCTGTGGCTCTCCAGGCCAGAAATTCTTTTATTGCATTATATTTATTATCCTGATGCTTATATACACAGTTGTTTATGGAGTTTGGGAGAACAGAGAATAGGAAGGGTGTCAAGATTCCAAGTAATACATCCCATTCAATAAGAACTCTGAGGCAGGCAATTTCATTAAAGAATATTTTATTGGGACGTATCAAATTGGCACGTTCCTGGTGAAAAACCAGCTCTAAGTTTCTACTGGTTTTATACCCAATTAAAAGTAAAACTTTGTCACTTTCCCCCAGAGCCTCCAGTCACATGGTCCAATCAGCCTAGAGTTCAGCTGCTAGGTGACGTCAGTCTCCACCTTTCAAACACCTGCACCAATGTCCTTGATTCCCCAGCTATCTCTACACCTCCTGGCCTGTTCGCTCCAGGTCAGTGGTGGGATTCATTTTTTTTACTACTGGTTCTGTGGGCATGGCTTGCTGGGCATGGCAGGGGAAGGTTACTGCAAAATCTCCATCCCCTCCCGATCAGCTGGGACTTGGGAGACAGAGAATAGATGGGGGTGGGGCCATTCAGAGATGATATTTACCAGTTCTCCAAACTACTCAAAATTTCCGCTACCGGTTCTCCAGAATTGGTCAGAACTGCTGAAACCCACCTCTGCTCCAGGCTGTATCAACCCTAAAGCAGTGAGAAGAGAAACCTCCCTAGAGAAAACTAAAAAAAAGAAAGAAAATGGCCACAGTTTGGCCAACCTCAGAGTTGACAAAGGGTAAACAGGGAAAATAAGAGATGAAGCACAGTGCTGCTTTGGAAATGACAACATGTGAAACAATTGTTAATGTTTGATGTTGATAATTTATATAGTGGTTACCATTCAAAGAGTATCTATTCTTGAGTGCTGTATATAGAAGAATTTATACACAATAGAAAATCAGAAAATAGAAATGAGGAGCAAGCCTCATACTCTTCCTCTACCCTTGCTGACAGGAATGCACTTAAATGAAATTACGCCATGAAAATGGTATCTTTTCCAATCCTGCCCTGAGATAACTTAGTTTCAAAGAAGTCAATAAGGATGATGTGATTTTAGAGCCATTGCACAATCCTGCCGGTGCTTTTAGAGGAAAACTGTCACAGCATAAACTGAAACATATGTTTTGTTTTGGTTTGTCTGGTTCCTAAGCAGCCTCTCAAATGGGAACAAGGCCATTAGAACCCATACGCATTCCTCCTAGCCTCTTCCTTTCAGCGCTAGGAGCCTGAGGGCTTGCATTCTTGGAGACATGATGAATCTGCTTTGGTCTGTAATTCACTGTGCAAACCGTGGAGCTGGAGAAAATATTGTCAGTGATATTTCAGATAGGTTAGATAAATGTTCCTCAACCTCAGGAACTTTTAAGACCAGTGAACTTCAACTCCCAGAATTCCCCAGCCAGTCATGTCAACACATATTAAAGCTGCCACAGTTGAAAAACACAGGCTTAGACAGATAGGCATAAGAGGTCATAGCTAATGTCTGCTAAAATCTTTTCTCAATAGCACACCATGCTACAGGATGCATGGCTATCCATCTCTATAGCTCTATGGCTTCTTTATGGCTTAGCCAGAGAGGCTCCTCTTGGTACTTTTTCTAGAACTGTAGGCCTACCTGGAAAAGCGCAAGATTTGTTCTGACTCACAGGAGTCGTAATACGATCCCCATGGCCCACAGCATGCTGCAGAATTTCCTTCAAAAACTTCCTTCGCTATCTTAAAAAAAACTTTTTTGAATTAATATTTTTATTTTTAAAAATACATATGTTGCTGAAAGACTTCCCAGACTTCCCGAGAAGTAAATTAATTATGAAAAGGTATAGGATTGGGGGACCCAATAGTGTGTTGGAAAAAAGCTCCCTCTCTGCCTTCAGTTTCCTGGACAGATGTAAACAAGGTGGCAGAGAGCATCCTAAGGGACTAAAATGCAGGCAGGGAGCAGTTTCACCAACTCCACATGGTATACAAGTGGTTGTGATTAGTCTTTCCTACAAAATTCTGGACAGGCAAATTCTATCAATAATGGAAGCAATTTCAAAATTAAGTTATCATTGTATTCATTGGCTCAGAGATATCATTTATCTCTGCTGCGTACTGTTTTGGATTCTAAATTTTCTCCAATGCATCTGATAAAATGAGTTTTAACACGTGGAGGATTATGGCTTTTAAGAAAACATGCTACTTTGAAAAGATGTTACTGGACTCCTAATTTTTCCCATTCCTAAGAAGAATCAGAATCCTCTACCTCACAAGAAACATTGGGAATAAATATTATTATAATGACTGAAAATGATAATAAAATGGAGAAATAAATGAGGTAAAAATTTGCCCATTTCAAACATACTATAAAAAATGCATCAGTGTTTCTTATGGTAATAGGTGACGATTATTCCAAAAAATGTAAGAGTGGAATATATAGGCATTTCCAAACATAATTGCAAAACTGATCTTGAAAAAGAGACAACAGCCTTGAAATCTCACAGATGGAAGTGGCAGAGGTGTGTGTTTCCAATCCAAATCTCTTTTTCCTCATCTGCCCCTTATTTTTGGAAGAAAGATAAACAGAGGAATATTTGCTTTTAGTATTAACTAGCTGGTTGCAGGATTTCACTTACAACTAACTTTATTTTCAACTAACTTTATTTTAAAGTTACCGAACAATAGGGTTATGTCCAAAGTATACCAAACCGGGCATCTTATGTATTGACTTTGTGGGCCTGGCTTCCAAATATTTGTTTAGTAATGTTAGACATGGCTATTCAATGATTTTTATGGAAATTCTAAATTTAAAATGCAGCACCAAAAATAAAGATGGTAAATAAAACACCCTGGCTATTAAAAAGATAAGTATATACATCAGTTATTAAACACTGGAAAAATGAGAGGGTGTCAAAAATATAACAACCTTATGAACCTTATATAAAGTTTGTTTCAGCTGTAAATTGCCCAGTTCAGAAACCTATCCCTTCACTTTGGCATTTGATACCACCTTTGAAGATCTCCATTTTGCAGCTGGAAATATAAGAATCTTAGCTTTCCCCCCCTTTAGCTCAACTAAATGCCCTCTCAAATCTTACAGTATGTCATTCATACCAACAAAATCTATTTTAGAGTGGTGTCAGACCAGAGGTGCGTTCCTACCGGTTCTATAGAACTGGTAGTAACTCCATGATGATGTCACGGAGCCGGTTCTGTCGGTGTCTCCATGGCCGCTGCCATCTTGTACAGAAGCTAGTTTTTCACTGTCGCACACACGCGCGCTTGAGGCGCAACCCTGAGCAAACCAGCAGTAAGAAGATTCAGAACCCACCTCTGTATCAGACCCTTCCCAACCCAAATAAAGAAAAAAATGTATAATAAACAGCAATAGCAGTTAGACTTATATACTTAAGACTTATATACTGCTCCATTGTGCTTTATAGTACTCTCTGACCAGTTAAAAAAATTAGCATACTGTCCCCAACAATCTGAGTCTCATTTTATCGACTTTGGAAGGATGGAACGCTAGTCAATCTCGAGTCTTGTCAGGATCGAACTCCAGACTGTGGGCAGAGTTAGCCTGCAATACTGCATTCTAGCCACTGGACCACCAGTGGTATATTCTATTGTCTTATAGAACATGTACCCACCACTTGTGCAAATGGAGTGTGTGTGCATGTGTTCGGCCACTGCTCATGAACCTAGATATGCATGCGCGCGCATGCATGCTTGCCTACCATTTACGCAGTCCAGTTGCGAACAGTTCAGAGCCCACTATTGGGCCTTAGCCCAGAGTTTGGGGACCCATGGTTTAAGGTACGAAACTAGAAAGCAAGACACTGAATTCTAGTCCCATCTTAGCCACAAAAGCCAGTTGGGTGACCTTGGCTCTATCAGACTTTCAGCCCAACTCATCTCACAGGTTTGTTGTGGTGGGGAAAATAGGAGAAGGAAGGTGTGTTGGAGATGTTTGCTGCCTTGAGTTATTCATAAAAATAATAAAAGGCGGGATACAAATTAAACAAATAAATAGAAATAGCTAACATGTCCAATCAAAGCTAGTCACAGTTACTGGCTCAGAAATTAATCAGCAAATTTATTTTTAAAATGGCCTACATAATAGGACAATTCATTTATCTTATTAAATGTTTCTTCCAAATCATTTAGGAGAGTATAAATGTGGCATTGTGCATTAAAACTTTGCAATCTGAAAATAAGCCAAAATGTCACATTTTCCTTTGCAATATTCCCTGCACTCTTGGTTTTGATAATTTGACTTCATTTTTTTGATTTCTGACTTTGATGTAGTGGTACTCTAATGTGGAAAAACTGGGTAACAGTTGGTGATGATTCTGATGGTAGTGTGTGCTTTTTCATCACACAATCTACCAGACTGGTAGCAGCTTTTGCCCTGGGATCACAGCCAGGATCTCACAATGATTAACAGTCAATGATCCGAGGGGCAGGGCAACTATTTCCATCTCCAAGGCCACAGCTGACTAAGCAAAAAGGCTATGCTGATTGGAATGAAAATTTCTGAGAGCAATATAATGAAAGGATTAACAAGAAAGAATCACAGGTATAGAAGGGGAAATAGTTCTCCTAACCACAGATTTCCTCTGCATGTATAACGTTTTGCTCATTCGGCTTGCATTTAGGGCAGGAAGTCAGACAGAAAGCAGCTGAAAATTTCATTGGCAAGTGGGACATATTTTCTTCTCCCAAATAAGGCAATTTGATTTGACCTAAGGAATGCCAGAAGGGTTTATTTCAGAAATAGCTATAACCAAACCTCACTTATTTTTTGCAAAAATCTAAGATATGAGATACTGATGCTGATTGTCAGAGTTGGATTTTATTCACAAATTATTATTGCGCCAACTGATACTCAACAAGCGTAAACTAGCAATTAAAAAAAAGAAGTAGTTGAATACTAATTTTGCCACGGAACTGCTCCATTTAGAGATAGTAACGTTAACTATGGCTTCCTTTGGCAAAGAGAAATTACCTAAGTAATTATAGCATGAGCATGTTTCATCTTAGAATTGTTGCACTTACAAATAAACACAATAAGGGTGGGTCTTGCAAACTGCCTCCTCAACCCACTGCACAGGTTCAGACACTGGGGACTGGGAATCAGAATTTTATGGGATTAAGAAAAAAAGAGAGAGACTTCCGGGTGGTGACGTCACAGTGATGCTGGGGAAAAAGAACAGTCTCTGTTCTTAGAACCTGAATTTTTCACGTTTGGGGACCCATCGGGGAGTGACGAGCCTGGAGAGCCAAGCGGAATAGAGGGAGAGCCTGGGGGGCAGCGAAGTGAAGGGCGATCACACGCTGCAACGAAGGGATTCCCTGACAACCCGACGCGAAAGAGCCGGTCACCATGTCATGGCGGGCCTGAGGCTGTGATGCGCCAGAGAGAGTAAGGAAGAGAAGATATACTTAACAGTCTGTGACATCGTAATTTAGACATTGGTCGGAAACCTCTGAAATCGCATCGCCGATAGCTGACCGTAAAAATAAGCCTGGGTATTTGGCAAAGGAGGAGGCTCCAGGAGGGGTATTTCCCTGAAAGAAGAGCGGCGACCCAGCGGGAGGAGCAGTGAATTAGAGCTTTGTAGCTGCCATAAAAGTGAACAGAACCCTGGTACCCTCCCAGTTTGCCTGATTTTGGCACTGGAGTTCTAGTTCTGTTGAGTGAGTCTAGAACTGTGATGGCAAACTATGGCACATGTGCCCAAAGTGGCACACGAAGCCATGTCGCCCAGCACACATGGCCTTGCCTGTTTATCTTCTGGGTTTCTGGCGCGCATGCATGCAGCGACAATCAGCTGTCCTTTGCGTGCGCGGCAGTGCCAAAAACTGATGTGTGCATGCATGCCGGCCAGCTGATGCGCATGCACGCTAGAACCCAGAACTTCAGCTTTTCTGGAGCATGACCCTGATGAGTGCATGCGTGCGTGCGTGAGGTTTCCATGCAAGTGCCGAAAAGGTTCGCCATCACTGGGCTAGAGGATACTGACGATCTGAAGTGGCCCAAATGTATCTTACAGAGTTCTATTTGTGGCTGTTACATTTTTTGTATTTATGTGAATTCACTGAAAGTTATACGGTACTTAGCAGTGAAGTACATCATAAATGCTGCCATCATTTAACTCTACTGCTGCATGTCACTAAATGCCAAGGCACAGGCTACATAAAGGTGAACAAGCTGAAAGCTGTCAGGTGCAAACAACTAGACCCGCACTTGAAGAGTTCAATTAGTTGTTTTATTGCTCAAGACTATACACAGGAACCTCTCAGACTAATGGTTTGCAGTTGAGTGAGAATAAATAAATTTCAATAGCATTGGGGAGGGTTAGACTTTTCCCCCTTGTGCTGTGCCCACACAGGGATTCTAGACTAAGTCCCCATTTGACTTGTTCCCCTGGCTCTGCCAGTCTCTCTCCTACAAAAATATATTCCTACAGTATGACCACATAGCAGCAACACGACCTCAATCCCTGCCGTCCGTCATCTATTTCAATTTTGTGAAATAGTAGATTTGTAGATTGGAATTAAGCTGTTCTAGGAAGGATTGTTCCCTCTCTGCAGAAAATATAAATGTTCCATCTGCAAACACTTCTGCACTAAATTTCAAGTGGTAGCAAGAAGCACATGTTTAGGTATCCCAGTTCAGCATTATTGAACTGATGTAATCTGGAAACAGTTTTCCAAACCTGAGCTATACTACAACTAACCTATAGCAGTGTGTTCTACGTGAAGGCTACATATTCAGAAGCTTTGATAGAATACAGAACTAAGATGATAAATGGTGCACGGCATAATACTGGTAGTCGTTGACTTACAACAATTGGCCATGTGGCCATGTGGATGCCACAAAGACTATATGTGTAAAAAAAGAACCATAAATCACTTTTGTCAGTGCCATTGTAACTTAGACGATGGCCACGTGGTAAAAATTCAAGTGCTTGGCAACTGACTCATGATAGTTGCAGTTGTGACCTTCTGACAAGCAAAGTCAATGGGCAAGCCAGATTCCCTTAACCACTGTGTGACTACCGGTAATTTAACAACTGCAGTGATTCACTTAACAACTGTAGCACGAAAGGTCGTAAAATGGAGCAAAACTCACTCAACACATGCCTCACTAAGCAACAGAAATTTTGGTATCAGTTGTGGTTTAAGTCAAGGACTACTGTACTTAAGAATATGCAGCTATTTTCAATGTAGGAGACAGAAAATGTAAGAAAGAATGTGCATTTAAATATCTATATATCATATATATATTGATAGATATAGCAATATATCTACCCCCTAAAAAGAATCCTTTTTTTCTGTCAACAGTCCCACATCCAATTATCATGTCCAGTGTTTAAAACAAAACAAAAAAATGCAGGGTGAAGAGTTTATGAAAACTGTAGTCCTGATACATATGGTTAGGTAATCTGCTATGGAGTTTACAGGCTATCTAAGGCAGGCCAATGGAAACCTCCATGAAAAAAAAAATGCAGTGTGGAAGACAATGGAGTTAAGTATTGCAACATTTAATTTTTTATTTAATTTTACAATCTCTTATTGAATAACTCACAGCAGTCTCCTACAGAACACTAGTGTTTCTAGGCTTCAAAACCACCATTTTCGATTGACGATTCCTATTAAGGAAAACTGCTTCTCACTCTACTTAATTTTTTTTCTTAATATGCCAAGAACATTGAACTCACAGCTTAGGCAAGGTCTCGAAACCCTACAGGGTACAAGTTTGACACAAAAGTTACAGACCTAGAAGTGATTTCAACATTTGGTAATTATGTAAAAGTACTTCTGAGCAAAGCAGCCTTTCCCCCCCTTCTATTTATGCCTCTAGCATTTGCTTGCTCTGATACTGCCTTTTTGCACTGAAAAGCTCAGGAGCTTAAATATGTTGCAACTGTTAACAGCCCTTTAAACTTTGATCTCTGTCTCATCTCTGTGAATTCCCCCCCCCCTTCTCCTATTTTCATGGTATTTCTATGTCTTATCACCATCTGTTTCTCTGCACTTTATTTATCTCATATTCTGGATATAATTAAGGAACTACCGTATGTACACAGTCTACACATTTACATCTACCTGAATCTTCCTGAAAAACCTAAAAGCCCAAATGTCCTTTGTTCTTTAAAAAAAAAACCTGTGATGGAAAATAGCAGCTGCCTCTTCCAAAGGACTCCAATTCATCCCTTAAAAAATACAGTCCCACATGGCTGAGCAGAAGACCAACTTCCAACTGCCTATTAGAAACCAGAGAAGTCAAAACCAGGATTAGCTTGGACCATCATCACCTCATTCTAAATAAAACAGATTAACACATGCATTTTAGCATCACCTTCTTTCAGATCAAAAGTGGAATCATGAAATATCAGTACTGTCTCTTTATTGCCTTTGAGAACCACACTTCAGAGACCTACACAATTATCATTCCTTGTACTAGCCCCCACTGGGATTATATGATAACCCCCCCCCCCAAAAAATAGGGCTTTTGATAAGTATTTCATGATACATTGTTGTTTTTTTGAAATGGTGCTATGCAGAATTCCATGGAATCATATCAGCAATTAGTTCATAATGAGTTCCCAAAAGAAAAAAATAAGCATAAATAAAAGACAACTTGTCATCTAATATACCCTTCAGTGAGCAGTTATAGAAGTTGTTTGGAAACCCAGTGGTCACAGGTAAGTGACTAGTAAGAAACAAAATAGATAATACCAATACATCTACAGGGGAAAGAGTTAAGAGTTCTGGCAATATTTCATTCTGCTGATTTCATTCATTTAGATATGTAGTTTCAAGCAAGACTACAACAAAAATATTTCATCCATCCAGATCCAAACAATTTTTGCCCCATTAAATAAGGGGGAGGATGATTATTTTTTACACATGGTCTCTATATTTAGATAGCTTGGATTAACAAAGCAAAGGAGCAATCTGCACTAAGATACTGAACTGTCAAGACAGTTGGTGTAATGTAGAAATTAAAGTGTTGTGAGGACAGGGGTGTCAAACGTACGGCGTCACGGAGGTGCCATGTGATGTATCACAACTTTTCCCCCTTTGCTAAACCGGGTGTGGGCGTGGCCAGCTCGTGACGCATCCGGTCCGTGGGCCACAAGTGTGACAGCTCTGTGTTAGGAGATCCAGGTTCAGGATCACTTTCAGTTAATAAAGCTCACTAGGTGACCTTGAATTCCTTCTTCTCTAAAATATTCCAGCCCAAATTACCTTACAGATTATCCTTTTGGGGAAAATAATTGGGGAAGGGATTACTATGTTCTTAAGATACTGAAAGAAAAGCTGAAGATAAATCTACCAAGTAAATAAAAACTAAATACCTTAAAAACCGTAGCTGTACCATAAAATCTGACATAATATGTAACATAGTTATGGCTTTCCACCAGAGTCATGGTAACTAGTTGGGAATTTTGTTCCAATTTTCTGAAAATGGAAAAATGTGAAATGGTGATGGATGATTTCTGGACTTGACAATTGAAAAAAGACTGAATGAGGAGCTGAAATTATTGTTATAATGGTAAGGAAGTAAAAAGATAATGAGCTTGTCGTCATCATTATCATCATTATCATCATCATCACTATTGTCTATCCACTGCAGGATGAAGGCCTCTTCTGCATGTTACCAACCAATATGGTCCTGCATTTTCTTTTGCCAATTGGGACCGCAGGTGGCTTCTTTAACTATCTCCTCTTCCTTTAATTGTATTCTTTCCTCTTTTTTCTTTCTTTTCCTTATATACTTCTGTATTTGTCTTTTAGCTATGTAAAATCGTTTAATAAACATTAATTAAAACTGATTGTTCTCATTTTCTGTAGTCTTAAATTAAAATTAAATTAAAAATAAAATTACATTTGTCCTTGCTACAGTACTACTTAAGAAAAATCACAAGAGAGCCCAATATAGAGGGCTCTCTCTTGCTCAACAGGTTGACCAGCAACTGAGAAGAATGGAGCACAACTCAAAAGAACCTTTTACAAAATCCTCAGGGCATCTCTGCAGTAATCCACAGCAGACATGCAGCAGCAATGCCTCTCCATTCAGGCCTATGTGGAAAGTGTTCCCCTGAGGCAGAATGTCTGTTTTTGAAGAAATAAATGTTGTAAAAGAATGGATACGCAGAGGTCTTGACTTAAAAACTGTTCTCTGAATTTTGGTCAAGCAGTGATGAAATCTGCCTTAAATGTAGGATTATCTGCAAGGTGACCTTTTCTTCCCCACCCCCCTCTCATATCTATCTATCTATCTATCTATCTATCTATCTATCTATCTATCTATCTATCTATCTATCTATCTATCTATC
>JANHFT010002071.1:37331-48066 GCA_032467955.1 Pseudoxenodon macrops
AGATTTCCCCCCCTATTTTCCTCCCCAAAAACTCAGGTGCGTCTTATACTCAGGTGCATCTTATACTCCGAAAAATATGGTAATTTTTAAAATGTGGTGCTCACTACTGCACAAACTACTTGAAGGGGATCTGATCAATACAGGATAAACTGTTAACTTGACCTCATGTGGAAATTATAATTCTGTTGATTCAAACTCCATCAAATTATCTATAACACAATATTGAAAAGTAGAAGGCTAAAGACTAGGATATGAAGGCTAAAAAGAAAAAAATCCAGAAAATGGGAGGGAAGGAGATTTCCCATCTGAAAAATTAGAAAATCAGGAAAACAAAGGAATTACAAAATTCCAGTGAAATAGTTTACTTTCCATACAACAGGATGTGAGATTGCCAGGCTTATTTTTCCCAAATCTTCTCTATAAATTTGTGATACATAGGAAGACTTTTATCTAGCAATTCAGTGCTCTACATTCCCAGTACACAAAAGACAAGCAATACAATAACACTATCAGAAGCAAGAGAAAAATTTGTGGGTTTATCAGTTCCTAATTTCTTAATCCAAAATTTGATGGATTTGCTCTTAATTAAGTTTTAAAGCACTAGAAAAAGCAGAAAAGAATTAGTGCCCCAAGAAAATCTCCAAACTATGATAAAGTATAGCCAAAGTAAATGTAATCAGTGTCTGATAAAATTATACTTTTTAATGGGAAACTTTTCTCCAGAAAAGTTACATCTCTACTAAAAATGAACTTTGTAATACACCACTTAGTTATTTCATGAGTATTCATTAAGCGTGACTGTCAAACCAATTAATTATCCATGTAATTGTCATGGCCTACAAGTCATACTTAACTACCTTGCTAATCAGAATATCATAAAGTCAATTGGTTTGCTGAGATCACAATATATTATGTCTACAGCATCCCTATAGTCCATTATGTTAAAAAGTTGTTTGAGGAAAAAAATGAGCTAAAATAAGTCTGGAAGGACTGGCTCTTGGTGATTCCTTATTGACTTCTGATAATTGTTGTTAAAAACTTACAGATCAATTTCTTTCTGCTACTGCAGAACATCTAAATTTACTTTCTTTTAATTCAGACACAAAGGGCAGGATCATAGCTGGGGAAAAAGTGGCAGGCATTAGATATGTTTTGAGATTTGGAAGCCTCAAACAGTCATTAGACCAAAAAACCTTGCCCTGATTAGCACCGTGCGTTATTCCCTTTAACAGCAAATTCAAACTTCTTATCAGCAAGAAGCATCATGGTATCTCTCTGAAATTAAGATGTTTTTTCCTGTTCATATATTTCTCATGCATGCATGGAAAGTGTATTATAATCTTGGATCAATTCCTAGCACCTAGAATGATTGGACAGCACATAATTTCTATGTTATTTATCTTTGTTAGACAACACAGAAAACTACCACCAATGAAGCTAGAACATGCAGGTTAACCTAAAGTTTGATTTATTGCTTAGAAAAGGCCACAGTTGAAAATATAAATTCTGTATTATAGAAGGCTCATTGTGTTTAAGAATGGCTGGTAAAGACTAGAGTGGCACAACTAAGTCCCAATTCTGGGACTTGAGAATAGTAGGGAGGAGGTGATGCTTTCTAATCTAAATGAATTCCAAACCAGGCATAGCCTGTACCTTTTCTCAGATATTTATCCCTTGAAGGACAATAAAGCTAGCCTCATAGCTCTATGCTTTGGTGAGGACACACTCTTCAGTAAAATTAATTGTCACAGGTATATGTTCTGTTATTCTGCATTAGGTGAGAAAAACCAGCTGTATATACAGCAGGAGACTGCCGTTACAAGATTTTTCACACATAGATGGAAAGGGATGAGATCCCAGGGCCAGACAATTTCACAACTCCTTAGCTTGAAAAGGCTTTTCTTATTAAAGTTTTTTAAAAAAAATATGTAAGTGCAAATATCCTTTCAGACTGTTGAATAGCATCAGAATCTAATTTCACCTGCTTTCTTAATTCTTTAGCTTTATTTAGGCTTCTCTCTATATTCAACAGCATCTCATTTAATTATAAAACCAAGATTGAGATTTTATCTTTTATTCTAGTTTAATTCAGCTGCAAGACAGGAGTTAAAATAAATAATCAGACAATGCATGCAGGGAAAGAGAAAGATTTCTCTGATGAAGAAAGTGGATTACATGTTCTGACAGAATTTTCATGCTGTTATTACAGTACCTTAAGCTTGTTGAGAAGTATGGGTAAAATACTTGTTTTTATTAACTTCAACATGTTTTTCTAATACCCTGTGCAGGTTAATTTGTGTGTATATATATATTGTTGTGATTTTATTTCACATATTATTTAAAAGTTAAATTTTCTGAGGAAAAATACTCTTTGTACAGGATGATTTTAGAAAAGTGAAAAACACAAAACTTTAAATTGTACATCTGAGTGCAATTTAACTGAATTTTTTTATTTAGTATATACCAACATATAGAGAAACAATATTTATGTATCAATAATAGAACTTCTTAGTGGTGTTATAAATAATAATGAAAAAGCTATGCCATATTAGTCTACATGCCCAAGTACCGCCAGACAAAGACTAAGTATTCAGAATACATTTTGAAAATGATAATATGCATGAAATAGTTATGATGATTATTTTAAATCTAAATTAAAAATAGATTTTTCTCCAAGGAACTGATGTATTATTGTACATATAGTCAATTATAGAAACACCTGTGATATTTGTTTTACCTTAAAAGGCCAATTTACATTTTGATAAGGGAATTTGATTCTGCAATAAGTATTTGCTGCAGCAAACAACAATATAGAAAGCAAACGAGATATACCCATATAAGCATGAAATGGCCATGCATCGGATTCTAGAGAATGTTTCTTACAGGCTTATAAATTCACATCTCCACTTTAGAATTAGGATTAGGATTAGGGGATATTGTCTGAAATATATGCCCTGAATACAGGTAGTCCTTAATTCACAAGTTGCATGTGATATTTGATAGTTGAATAACAACTATTCAAAGTTACAGTAGGACTGAAAAAAGTGACTTACAATTGGTCCTTGAACTTATGACCATTGCAACATCTCCACTGTCACATGATTGCGATTCAAGCACTTGGCATCCGACATTTATTTATAATGGCTGCAGTGTCCCAGGATCACATGATCACCATAAAGCCAATGGGGAAGCCAGATTCACTTAATGACTGCAGCAAAAAAAAGTTGTAAAATTGGACACAATCACTGGATGACTCACTTAATGACTGAATCATTTAGCAATGGAAGTTCCGGTCCCAATTGTGGTTATAAGTCAAAGACTACTTGTACAATTGGCCCTGAGACACATTATAGCTAAAACAATAAAGTCCTTTGAAAAAATCAAATTCAGTTTTGACCTCTATCTTAAAAAGGAAGGCCTTGACATTACCCAGGAACAATCCGATTATTCATTAGGACATAACTAGAGCCCTGGTGGCACAGCATTAGTAGACTAACTCTGCCCACAGTTGAGTTCAATCCTGACGGGGCTTGAAGTTGTCTCAGCCTTCCAGCCTTCTGAGGTCAGTAAAATGAGAACCAAATTGTTGGGGGCAATATGCTGACATTGTTAATCATCCAAAGAGTGCTGTAAAGCAATATGGGGAGGTATATAAATCTATCTGTTATTGCTATTGCTATAACTGATTAAGCATTTAACCAAAGAAACACATACTTTTGCAGTTGATTGGGATCTTGTGATAACATTTTTTAATCACGCTTGCTAAAGTTTTTCAAGTGAGTGCAGGCTTCATTTAAACAACATGAACATTACACACAGAGTAGGATATGGTATTCTTCTGCCTAACATGGTTCACATGCTTAGCTCTCAAAAAGTTTATTTTAGTTGGAGCTTAACTCCTGGGATTTCATGCTATTTTCTTGGTAGTGATTCAAAAGAGATTCACCCTGATCTTTTGGAATATTTTAATCCAAGTTTAACCCACACCTGGATTTCCTGGTGGCTCCTAATGAAATACATATTAGCTATTTGAGATCATTTGAGGTTAGATACATTTTACAGCCCTTCAAGGTAGTCCAGACAAAAAAATCAAAATAAAATCAAAATCATGGCTACTACTGTCACCTTTGTTGTTAGTTTATGGTTAAAAAAAAAGAACCTTTCTGAAAGCAACTTTCGGAAAGTTGCTTTCAGAAATTTTCTGAAAGTTTTTATTTTTCAGAGAAATTGGGAGGCTCCCTTCGGAGACTTTTTCTCCATCATAATTGTTCATCAGGTGAGCCAAGAAGTCCCCCTCACGGGTACCTTCCAGAATGGATTGAAGGGAGTGCATCTTGAATCTTCTGTATACCAGATGCCTGTTGAGCCCCTTTAGGTTCAGAATTGCTCTCTAACCACCATCCCCCGAGGCCTTTGGAATGATAAATAAAATCGAATAAAAGCCATGCCCTTGCTGGAACCGGCTGAATGGCCAGAATATCCAACAAATGTTGGCTCGCCGATTCCATGAGTTCCCCTCTTCTCTGGAAATGGGGCAGCAGAGGAAAATCTCCTGTCGTATTGCCTGAGATATCCAAAACCTCATAAAGGGAGGCATATCTTGTTCCTGAGGCATCCCAGTGTGGAGCCCCGTAGCTGTTGGGGTAAATGTGGCCTCTGGAGTGGATACGGCCTCTCTAAGGGGCTGCCCTCTTTCTGAAACTGCCACTGGAATCTCCGACAGGGAATGGGCAGAAAGCGCAGCATTTCTTGTAGGCCTTGGAAGGCCGGGCTGTACTAACTGCACACTTGGGCCAACTGGAGACCAGGCATCCGCAGGTGTCCCCTGGTGCTCCTCATGCTGCTTCTGCTGTGAGGCCCTCTCAGGCAAAAGGTGTGTTGTCGGCAATCTTGGGATCAGATAGCCTCTGCCGATCTGATACTTTTCTGGCTCTGTCAAACTCCGTGTCTAAGGCTTTCTGCTTGTCTGCCTTCTCCTCTGCCCTGGAGGGCTTCTTGTGGGCACGAGCCTTAGCTTTGATCTTGGCCGCTGCTTCCAGGCCAGCTGACCTGGGCTTGATTGAGCCCCTAATGGTTCTGACTGGAGTTTGAGGAAACCATTCTTCCTCTTGATCTAGGCCAGAGCCCTCACGAGTGTCCTCCATTTTGTTTGTGCCAAAATGTTACACAAAGGCCACTGAAATTGCAGGCCTGATAAAGGCATGCTTGAAAGCTCTGCTGCCAGCACAGCATCGTTTCTAATAACTAGAGACTGCACCAAAAGACAGGCAGAAGCTCTGGCTCCATCACTGCCATGGATTGAGGCAGGGGCCCTGATTCTGAAGCTCCCAGGCTAAGCAGGATCCACGGCAAGCTGGAAGCTGGGCTTGCGAATGATCGCTGACCTTGCTGCTGGTTCCTAGGCAGTCTTAAGCAGCTCGCAGCTGCTGTGGCAAATTGGAGACTTCAGGAGTGTGGCCAAATGATCAACCAGTGACTCCATCTCCTAAGGCAAGTCTGGAGAGGCGCCAGTGGCTTGCCGTGCAGTCCCTGAGCTGCTGAGCTAAAACAACAGGCTTATGTAATCACGTGGCTGCCGGGCTCCCTGCT
This sequence comes from Pseudoxenodon macrops, assembly GCA_032467955.1. Lineage (NCBI taxonomy): Eukaryota > Metazoa > Chordata > Lepidosauria > Squamata > Pseudoxenodontidae > Pseudoxenodon > Pseudoxenodon macrops. Next base: position 42,921 of record JANHFT010002071.1, read on the forward strand.
CAATGGATTGTGAATGCCGAAGTGGTCAGGAACTCCAGGCCCCTTTCCACAGCCGTGGATAGCCCCAGGGCCCTTGCCAATGTAACTGGCCTGTTAAGCTGCAACTCAATCGATCAGCTGTGAAATGGTTGTGCAGACTTTGCCGGAAAACCTCTAACCGCTCCGTTCTCCTCATCAGCGTGAAAATACAGGGAATTAAACAACAATTTTCTCTCAAGCTCTCAGAACTGAGACTGAGTTGAAAAACTGCGGAGCTTTACCAGGGAGGCGTGTCCTCAGAATTTCAACTCAGTCAATAGAGCAACGAGGTTAGAGTAACCCATCCTGGATTCTCCCATCGACCCAATGGAGAACAGTCTTTTTTCTGTCTATCTGCCATTATCTAGCTTCATTGCAAGCCTAATCTACCTTGCCCTGTTATGAAACTAATACTTTAAATTCTCTTCTACTACAAGCTTTTTAATTATGTCTGGAATATAATCAAAACATTAAAAGGTAATGTTTGCGGTATCAATTATATATGTGTACATCTTTATGAACAAACATATTGATTAATGTCATATATATAAATATAGTATTAGCAATAGCAAGAGCACTTAGATTTATATACCACTTCACAGTGCTTCACAGCCCTCTCTATGCGATTTATAGAGTCAGCAATTTGCACTCAACCATCTGGCTCCTCATTTTACTGACCTCAGAAGGATGGAAGGCTGAGTCAACCTTGAGCCAGGTGAGATTTGAACTCCTGGAGTGAGCAGTGAGTTAGCCCTGCAGTGCTACGTTCTAATCACTGTGCCATCATGGCTCCATATTAATCTATATAATATGTTGTTCATAAAGATGTAAGCAAAATAGAGTTGAGGATACTTGCAGCTTATTTAATTGTGGTTGTTTTGAATTATATATTTTTTTAATTTAGTTTTTAAAGTGGTTATATCCATAACTGTATTAAAGTTGGTCTCTGCAGAGATGAAAAGGGAGCAGAAAATAATGAACAATGGGTTGTGTAATGGATGGGGTATTTCATTTTTCCAAGAGAGGACATATTCTTTTTAAGAGACAATAAACTTTTGATGTAAACAAGCTTACCTTACAGTAAAGCCTAAGTATTACCATTAACTGACATCTTGACAATGTTTGCTAGCTTATGTTTAGATGCATTATGTAGCTAAGGTTCTTGAGCAATGGAAGATTAGGTGTCTCCAATTTGGGATAATCGCCATGCTGAGACTGCAACTTTTGTGGTACCTGGAAATTGTGTAAGTTGTGATCCCAATACATACAGACTTTCCCAAGTTGAAGAAGGCTAATGTGTTTCAGGATTTAATTTTGTGCTAACTAAGTTGAGCTGATGTGATGTAAAAGATAAGCAAATTTAAAGGACTACATTACTCAGATTTGTTTAAGCCAAATAATTCCCCTGTGCAAAAATCAAAGCATACAATCTATCACTTTGAGGATAGAACTTAAAAGAAAGTGACAGTCACTGAGGCACGTTCTTGCTTCCTACTCTTTCTTTCCTCTGGACTACTGAATATAGTCCAAAACAGCATTTCAATAAAACACAAGAATTGCATCACTTCTTACACATTCTCTCAATTTTTATTTCAGCTACTGTATATCTTCTCAACTGTTAAAATTATACGTATGATTGGGAACACAGGATAAATTGATTTCCTAGGAATTTTCTATTCGCAGGGTGAGAGAAGTAGATGCTATCAGTGTAATGTCTCCTTGTCCTCTTTCTCTTACCAGCATGCAGTGCAGTAAACAAAATGTCAGAGAGAAGAGTTTTAGTGTGCCTATCTTTGTGTCATGCTAATTTTCTTTGTGGAGAGAATTTTAAAGCAATGTTTCAGACAGTGAAACATTTGATCATGCCCTTCCCCTAGCTTCCCCTAGCTCTGACATAATCTAGGTACAGATGCATTATTTTAGTGACAACTAGACCCAAGTCACTGCCACACATCTTTGTGTCCGCTTATCTACTCCTGCACTAACACCATGTGAGAGATGAATAAGTTATCTGTGCTCTGCAAGTCATGGTTTGTTATGTACACAGAACAATACATCTGTTTCTGATCTCTTCATGACAACTGCCACTTGACAGTTGTTGCTGTTTTTTTTTTATCATGCCATCTCTGATATGCAGAGCGGAGATGACAATAAAGAAAGCAGACTGCCCAAGCACAGCACTCCTTATAGTGCCAGAGGAATTGGAAGTAATATTCAGCCATGTGCTGACAGCATAGAAGGGTGAGTCTGGAATAGAAGCAATTGACACTATATCTATTCATTTGGAATAAAGTATTCCATTTGAATGACTGAGGGTGAATACTTTAACCAGGGTTATACATCACTTCATTTATTTTCCTCCACCTTATTTACCTCAGTTTTAGTCTGAAAACAAACATGTATAGTTATTTTTAACTTAGAATTCTAAGGCACCTAACAGAAGTGTGATTCTGGGTAGCTTAATATTTAAGAAACAAAACCAAGCTACGTCAGATAAACAAAATAAATAAATAAATAAAATTGATCATAACAGAAGGAACTGAAATGCACCATATGGAGAAATACCAACATAGCTCAATCCAGGTGGAACCCTCCCACCTACCCCCAATGGATACAAGGGTTTGGAGGAAAAGCAAAGTCTTGAAGCCTATTTAAAGGACAGCAGGAATGTTTGAATCTCCAGGAAGATGTTGTTCCAGAGGGTAGGGAAATGCTGCTTTGGACTTTCTTTCTTTTTAACAAAGATCCAGCTTCATAGGCCTCATCATATGCCAGTACTTAAATTGTGGGTGGAATGGAAGCCTGCCCTGTTGAATATTACGGGGCAAGTAGAAACAATAAGAGTGATGCAGTCCCTCAGATAACCAGACCTATGCCTGAAGGGCTTTGTAGGTGACAAACAGCACTTTAAATGACATCTGAAAGTTTACTGGTAACCACTGCAGCTTCTACAGCAGAGGTTTTACATAGGTATACCAAGACATATCCATAACTATATGTGTTGCTCCATTTTGGACCAGCAATAGCTTCCAAGAGGTCTTTAAGAATAGCTTCATGTACAACCCATTGCAATAGACCACAAGGAGACACCAATCTTTTCCACCTTCATTACATAGCTGCTAAAGTTAAGTCTATTCTGACATGGCTCTAACACTGCCCTTACAGCCTGCTCATATGCAGGCTACTATCCACAGGCCACAACTGCAGTATATCTAGTATAAAATCCTTTCAGAACAGTTGCAAACACATTCAAAGCCTGAGTGGCAAGTGAGAAACTTCATTTAACCATCAGAAGCAATAATGTGAACCAAATGCAGAAATACTAAGGGAAATGATGGAGGAATATTGCTTCCAAGCTCTATTAGCAGAAGCAATCTTGGTTACTGTGGGCAGGCAGAAGGATGTTAAATTCTGAAGAACTCAAGTTGCCTTTCCCCAATGCCTCTTCTACATCACCACCCGGTTGGAAGAGAATACTCTCAACAATGAGCAGAAGGGGAAACTATCCTTGTAAGAGACACATTCAGCCAAGTGCAACAGAGACAAAATTGTTATGGACAGTGTCAGCAACAGAATTAAATAGAATAGTTAGCTTGCTAACCCCCTTCATAAATCAGCATTAAATAAAATCATGGACATCAGAAAGAAACAAAGCACCAAATGCTGGGATTAAGTACAACTGTTTAGCATTCTCTTTGTTTTTCTATATGGCTAGATGCAGCATCATAATAAGCTACATTAAATAAATGCATGCACCTTTTCATATATCTTCTTTCTTTAAGACCTTTGCCAAAAGTATAATTGGAAGGCTGCAATGAGCACTGAAATAACTGAGTAGCAAACTTAATAATGCACCGAGCTCTAGCACCCAGTTGTGGGATAAAATTGATAGACTGCATGCATTTTGTGTTACCTTGTGTTTTTTAGGAACTCACACCTACTGCAAGAAACAAACACAAATGGAATTTGGCCAGCCCCAGGCCTCCTGGATTAACTGCTTGCACCACATATTCATTTTACCAACTAGGCATTTCTAGTGGACAGATAGCCTCTAATTACAAGGGACAATGGATAAAATGACACCATGAATTCCTGCTTTCAGTAAGTAGCAAACTGTTGGCATTGTTTACTATCCAATGAAAACATTGGACAGTTTCTGATTCATACCACTTGGAAACATTAAAAGCAAAGGAAGGCACTGCTGAAAGCCCAACTTGTGAAACAAAAGAGTCTTTTGTCAACCCTGCACAGCTCACATGGCAAAAGCAAAGGATATACGTGTGTTCTAAATGTCCAGCCAAAAAAAAAAAAGTCAAAACAGTAGCAAATGAAGATACAGCAATATTACAAGCACAGCAACAACGCAAGACAGAGGCTTACCAGCAATCTTATTATTTTTAAACATATAAACCACAGAATGACAGATCACATGTAAATACATATAAACATACATGCCACCGTGTCCCTTGGTTCTTACTATAGTATCCTCTTAAATGTTGTACTCCTATAAAATATGTAAGAATTTAAAAGCTTCTACCCAGTAATACATTTACATGGAAAATTGATGCTTAATAATGGCCTACTGATTTTTGCACTGGAATTATCTTATTTTTTTGTTACAAAATGAAAATGTAGGAATTACTTTTATAATTCAGTTAATGCAGTATTTTGCAGTAATAACAGTAAGGCCTGAAAAATGCATATTGGAAATAGATCTCTTGCTTTAATGCCAACCAGAATAACACAGGAAAGCTTCTTCTCACTTGAACAAACAGTGGTCAGTTATATCACTGTGTTTTTATCAGGAAAAATATATCTACTGCTACAACTTTATTTTATCATTATTGCTACTTTAAAGTACAGAGGAAAAGTAAGTTTAAACATGAACCAACTGCACATCAAGGCCTTAACTTTCAAGAATGATCCTTCTAGAGCAATTGCAGACAATTTTTAATCAGCATTCACAAAGCACTGATGCAATCAGGTTTCAGACATGCCCACAAGACAAAGTCGGTAAATGATTCAAAGAGGCAGACTCCATCAAGATAGTTAGGCAGGAGAGAGAGAGAGAGAGAGAGAGAGAGAGAGAGAGAGAGAGAGAGAGAGAGAGAGAGAGAGAGAGAGAGAG
>JANHFT010002071.1:73669-89428 GCA_032467955.1 Pseudoxenodon macrops
TTATATACTCTGTAAAGACTCAGTCCTATTGGCTAGGAGGACGAGGTAATTCCCATGCCTGGATGCTAGCTCCACCCGCTATGGAGAACACATGGGACTTTATTCCTGTATATGAAATCTGCAGCAAGATATGCACAGAGAAAAGATTTACAGATTCCCTAATGGAAGAGTGGATGGTGAAGTTAATGGAATTGGCCAAAGTGGCAGAATTAATTACCTTGATTAAATAAAAGTCTTTGTATGGCTTTGCTTTTGCATAGAGCCCACTTTTGGACTTCTTTCTGGAAACAGAAATTCTATTTTAACCTTGGGATTTGACAATTAGAATTGATTAAGATTATAAAAATACTGTGTAATATTTTATGAATATTGAATGAATTTTAGACCAAAAGGTTAATATATATTTATACTTGCAACTATATCAAAGAAAGTTGAAAGTTACCCTTTTTTCTATTTTTCTTCGTTCCATATTTCTTTGCACCTTCCCTTTCCCTATTTTTTTCTTTTAATTTTTGTTCCTTTGTTTTATTTTTTGTAGAAATTTAGAAGTGTATTTTTAAAAAAGAATGAAAAGAACAGATGGAACTGCTTGTTTATCATTCACATCCATTCAGCTAACATTGTTCATGACTATATTTTAGAGTGGACTTGACAAGCTACCCTCAATTATCCTTCTTTTCGAACAAGCCTGTGCATTGTCTGTGGTATTGTCTTCTCGCTGGAAAATGTCAAGGAAAAACCTTCTTTCCTTCCATCCCATTTCATTTGGCTCTGAGATAGCGTAATACATCTGTTGCCATCTGCAGTATTATGACAAATTGCAGTACCTCAGTGGTGTTCATCTTCCATAGATTCCCTTACATCTCATCTGCTATGTGACTGAAATAATTACACTCTTGAATTCTCTAAACCTGCACAGTAGACTGAGCAGGTCGGACACAAACATAAATCCAGCTCTTAGAATGGGGAGACACGTGGATTGCATATGCTTTTCATCCATGCCAACCTTCTGTCCCACTGGATTCTTCTAAATCTTGTTCACCTTCAGCTCCGTGGAACGTGCCCAAACCTTTAATTGCTTTTAATTTACAACATTCCATAATGACTGTGATTAGTCCTAATTAAGCATGCACAGATCATACTGAATAGGAAGAAGAAAGTTCATCGGGCTGCTTTTATATTAATCTGTATTAAGTTATATTACATTACATTTATTAGTTGCCTACATCATTGCATTATTCAACGAAGTGAAATAAAGCCTTCATGAGAACCCAAATAAGACTGCCTTCTTGTACAATAATTAATGCTGATTTATAAACATTTAGGATTAGGGAACAAATACTTAAGACTAATCCCTCAGCCAGTCAGTTGGCATTCAATATCTAGTAGCATAGTTTAGCCATTCTGAAGTTAATAGCATTTGAAGGATAGAGCTGATTAACTGTGTGTAACACCAAGATATTGCACTTTACTTCTGGCGCAAATTTACTGTAACCTGTTGGGATTAGAATAGATTCAGCAGACTGCCTTATTTTTGGTTTCTGTCTAATGTACTTTCTAGCTTTTCTTCGACACCCATTATAGCATGAAGCATTAGAGAGTTTGGATGATTTTTGTTTTTTCAGAGACTCATTAAACCTAGCTACCAGAATAATATAAGGGTGTTTTCTTTTGTAATGCTAAAACAGAATAAACACTACAATATATAAAGGTATTTATTTAATTAATGGTTCTGACAGTTTTGCAAACAAACAAAAAACATTTTCCACCTTAATATCTAAAAAGCAGCATACTTTATTTTCAAAGAGATAATGAAGAGCTGTGATACAATACAGCATTTAGTAATCTTCCACTCTGCTGTTTGTATAAGAAACAAAAAAGAAATGATGTGCAGCTAGTGGTTTGGGGTGTGGTTAGTTGGTACCTTTCCCCAAAGACATTCACATAGTTGTTGCAATCCTGCCTAAAGCTGATTGTTCTTTTATTTGTAACTAAAAGAAATATGCAAACAAATAACTGATTATCTCGAGATGGAGTTCCCATTGGGTTGAACATACATGACTCACTCACCAAATGTGTGTGGCAAGGCTATTCTCACGGTCAAAGCACGTGCAGATTGCTTGTGCCACTCCTTTTGACTATGGCAAGAATTAGTACTAAATGTGTAGAGATGTAGATGTGTAGAGATGCTGTAAAATGGGGAAATAGTAAACCAAGCAGAAACCGTTGATATTTTCTGTGGGTTTAGTATTCATAACAAATGTATTTGACCAAAGAAGGATGTGAGGCAGGTTGCACTACTTTCATGCACACTTTTAATAAATGAGATGATTGGTTGAAGTTTTCTGGCTTCAGCCTAAAGCAGAGACATAAAGCATGTCTAGATTTGTTCCTCAATCTGTATGTTAAAATCAGTAAAAGCAAAGGGCTACATTAACATGATTTTTCTTTCCCTCACATATCTGGTAACTGGTAGATACACCAACAAGATTAAAAAGCCCTAAACATTAAGGAGAAACCAAAAGTTTGGACAAAATGATTTTACTCTATTACAGAGTCTATTTTATACCGAATTAAACCCTAAATTAATAATCCTATTTATGATCTTTTCGGAATTGTGAATTCAAGAATGAATTCCTATAAGCAGCACATATACCCTAAAAATATGATGGGTACTTTAAGATGCTACTACATTTGTAAAAAGATACTATCCTGAATTATTACGGATTCAACTGGCATACATTAAACTCTGTTTTGAGAACTGATAGGAAAATCAGTCAAACTTTGTCAAAGGATGTTCCATAATATTGCTCTGATTATGTTGTTTCCCTCTCATTCATCCCTTGAGCTACATTTTCTATCTGTCTTCCAGAGAAGTATAAAGCCTAGTATAAAGTTTAAAATCTGAATTAAAAGTTGCTTTGTTCTAGTCATATACTTTATTTTTAATGGGGTAGAAAACATGCATGCAGATTTAAGCCAAAGTGTAGAAAAATACCTTCTCACCCAGCAGCCAGAAAGAACTCAGCTGAACACAATGAGCAGCTATTCCCAATACTTGCAAAGTCAATGCTTCTTAGAATGTATCATAAAATGGAAAGAAGCTGAAAGAAATGACGTGTCTTGGGAAACACTTTTCTTATTTCCTTGGATTTCTCTCCATTTCAAGTACAAAACCTCCATTGGCTTGAGGACTGCGCTTGTGATACCTATGCGCTAATAGAGCAGCACATTACAAAAAGTGAGAGCAGTCAAGAGTAAAATGAAAATAAAAGGCACTCTAGTAACTGAAAAGGGAAAGTTGGAGGACTGTACGCAAGATTTGGGCTGAATGTTGTACATCTGTGTTCTACTGAAAACATCCCCTTATGACAAGCAGGTTCTGTAGGAAGGGTGTAACCATCTTTAACAAAACACTGTTTCAACCACCTCCTAGGATTAGGAACCTGATTGCATAAGGCTTTTTTCTCTGGAAAATTTGTGGCCACATTCAATTGTTGGATGTATTACATCTTCCCTATAGTTCTCCCCCCCCCCAATCAACTCAAGGATTGATGATGAAGCCAGAGTGCTTCAGTCCTGCCCTCTTCTTTCTACAAACAAACGAAGAAGACTTTTATTCAATATAATGAAGGGATTACTTGCATCACTGGCTCTTGAAAGGTTTTATGCAAAATGCAAAACTCATTCTTGCTTAAAGTACCTTCTTACGAATTACTATAAAGGAGTGTATCACCAAGGTAAAGAACAAAAACATCTACTAGTCGTGCAACATTTTTATATTCATTCTTGTATGAAATGTAGTTGTTAGAAATGCTTATTGCAATTTGCAGAAGAAAAATACCCTATAAAACTCTGTACCATTTCAGTCAGATTGCCAAGTGCCATCTATTGTTGAGTAATTACAAATGCTTCTTTCTTCTTATTGCCTTGAAAAAGTGGAAGGTATAGAAAGTACCTTAGAAACTGAGGACAGTCCTTTGTGAAGTATAAGATAAGGTTATCCTATCTCTATCTCTAAGAAGATAATAAAGGCTAACAGAATTATGTAACATTAAAAAAAACCTTTTTATTTGGGTGGTCTCATGAGATCCTTCAGCAAATCTGCATTTCTGGCTTCCTTTATGGGCTTTTTTTTTTTTTTTCATAAGAAGAGTTTACAGCGTAATTTTACAACTCTAAGGAGTCTAAAACAAGTCATTTGTATACAGAGAACTTAGTATATTCATGAAATGAAGCCAGTTAAATAAAGCCCATCAATTTAAAAATGGAAACCAAAGACTTCTTCTAAAAAACTGAAACAGATACCTTCAACTGTTTGATTTTGTTCCTGGTCCCTCATTGGGCCATGCTAATTACAAGACAGTAAAACAAGTTTAGTGCAGTGGTTAAGGCATTGGGTTAGAAGCCAAGAAGCTGGAAGTTCTAGACCTACCTTAAGTAAAGCCTGTTGGATTACCTCGAGCAGTCACTTTTTCCAGACCTAGGAAGCAGGCAATGGCAAACCACTTTTGCAAAACGTACCCAAGAAAACTGCATGGATTTGTTCAGGTTGCCAAGAGTCAAAACTAATACAATGCAAATGCAACGCCGACAAAATGCATTTGCTAGTCTTGGTCTACTTGCTGATTTCAATATATCTATTAAACAAAACCAACCATGTATTCTCTTTCAGTGAGAATTGGTTTTGTTTCTTACTGAAATCACTTCATGCTATGTATCGCAACTATTACTTACTGAATGAATACCTGAGCATGGAAAATCCCTGAATTTAAGGCTGAAATAAACTAGACACCATTGCATTTTTCTGCTGGGATCGGCAGAAAAATAACACCAATGTGATTTTCATTAATATGCCTGAAGCATGAGGAATTCAACAACAATGCTTAGGCAGAGTTTAAAGAAAAAGAAGCTATTGCAAAGTGAGTAACTAATAGAAGAGTAAGTCCTCTTTGTAGACTCATCACTGTACGCATGGTAGCATAGTAGGAAATTATATATCTCTCCATGTTGCTTTTGACTTGAAGCTCTGTTTGGAAGGCTGAATATTCATTTCTAAGTGAGAAGAGAAAACTGGATGCATAGTCCTGATCCTGGAATAACTCAGACAGCCATATTTCTGGTACTAATAAATGGGGGGAGGGAAAAACCCCTGCTCAGTTCTTATTTCTTATTGCAAACAATTGCACACCTTCTCAGATGATTTCCAGTTAACTGCAAAGTTCAGTATGATTATTGAGAAAATGGAACCAAACTAGGCCAAGCTACATAGTAGTTTGGACTGAAACTTCAACAAGAGTTTTGGAGACATAGGGATGCAGACACAGCATTTTTGCCCTTTCACAGGCTTGGGCTTTCCAGAGACAGCTACACAATCTCAGGTAAAGATTTGCTGCTTAAAGGTAGAGTTAGGCAGGACATTCACACTCTCCATGTTGCAAACACCTTTTGTAGATTGAATTTGAAGTACTGCTCAGCTGTAATCTAGACATGTAAGGAAAGTCCACAGAGATACAGAGGGAAAATATGAAATGTGTCTAACGCTAAAATGCTGATTTACTGGTCTTTAGATTTAATGCATTGGGGAGTTCAGTTATTTCACTACATGGTAATCAACTGATGCTGCATAATAAGAATGTTTCCTGCTTATTTTGTTGAATCAAACCTTTTGGCTTCAAATTGAGTCTCGTCAGCTGGGACTAAGGAATTGGAATTAAAGTGAAAGCTTAATTGAGAAGGAAAATTAATGTATAGTTGGGGAAATATAGTAGTAAAGTAGTATTTTGGGATCTAAAAACTGTTATTGGAGAAGTAGCTGCACATTTTTAATAATACTATAAAATTAACAGTGCAGGTGTATTGCGAAACGATCTCCTCATCCTCAAATTCTTAAACTGGTATTCTCCAATGTTGCAATGTTGATACTATAAATGATTTGATTTGATTTGAGGATACTGTCTAGAAAGGAATAATTTTATCACTTCATTTTAATGATTAAGTTTAAATCATATTCATCTCAAATGTTGTGTATCACAATTAATTGCTTGTACCAGGGAGGAAAGTCCAGAGTGAATTTTGATAATGCTCACACCTTTCCTGTGCAATGATCGGGTTTTTTAAAAATGTTATAGGACCTCCTCTAAGCTGCTTATAATACTTGGAGCTGGGGAGTGGAGGGAGGTGATTCAAAGATGAAGACTCTGTCTTAAGCCATTATGGTTTATTTAAAAGAAGAACAAACAAGAAAAGAACATTAACGTATTATTTAAGTTAATGCTATAGAGTCAGTAAGTATCTAAGGAAGACAGAGAAGCCTCTTTTTGACTGATCCTATCACTGTCAAAACCAAGGGTGTAAAACTCAAGACACAGAGGTTATATCCGGGCTGCGGGGTGCTTAGATCTGGCCCATGGGGCTGTCCTAGAAACAGCAAAGGACCAGCCCGTGTTGCTCTGCCACTGAAAATGGAGCTCAGGAGTGCCATGTACGGTTCTCCCAGGCTCTGTTTTTGGCTGAGCTAGCCTCCTGCCACCCTCTGCCAGTGAAAACAGAGCTCAGAGGATGGCAGGAGGCCATCGTGGCTGAAAATGGAACTTGGGAGCCCATTTTCACTGGCAAATCACTTGGGCCACCACAGACACCCCCGACACAAGTGATGTCAAGATGTGCCACGCCCACCCTGGCCCCACCCACCTTGGTCCCTGAGGTCAAACACAACCCTGATGCTGCCCTCAATGAAATGAGTTTGACACCCCTGTATAAGACAGAACATAAACCTATATTATATAGCCAAGCATCTGACCATCTGATCATTTCCACAAGCATGATATTTATTACAGCATTTAATCAGAGCGCTTTAGTTGGTTTGTTCTGCATTTTATCTGATTCACGTGGTTCCCTTTAAGACTCTTTTGTTTTCATATTTTATTATTACAGCTTCATGAAAAGATAGAAAATAAATTTGTGGTGTTTTACATAGGCAGTAATGTACAAATGTACACAATGTAATGTTAACTCCAGACAAAGAAAATGTTAACAGCCACTCTAGATCAGGAAAATGGAAAGTGGATGTTTTTAATATTTCACGGAAGCTTTAACATACTAAACCAGGTAGTAAACATGAAGTGGCATAGTATTTTGACAGCAGGCAAACAAATTGCTGTGTAAGCATCTGCTTTATCATCATGAGATCAATTTTTTTTTGGTAGATATACAGAACTCAAGGCAGAACTCAATATAAATCTCCATCAGTATGAAGTAGAGAAGCTTGCATTCTTCCAGCTAAAAGGTAGTGCATAGTGAATGTATGGCAGGGGAAAAAAGTGTAAGTCTTCTAAGTCAAAAGTAACACATGGAAAAGAGGTGATTCTATGAAATAAGCTGATTTTGCATTTTGACCAGCTAAAGCCTAAATATCACAAAAATTATAACCAGGAATGTCCTGAGAATAACAGTGGGAAGATTTTATTGGAGTAATAAAGGCAGTGTATTTTGCATAAATATATGGTTTCAACAGATAAAAATATTCCCATACTTAAAATACAACGCAAGCTGGCAAAGCACAGAAACATCTGCCAGCTCACAGACCACTTCCTTGCTGCAGTAGCCTGAGGGACTAAGGTGTTTGTTGATAATTTTCTCAACTTTCCAGTATACTTTATACAAAACTGAGGGAAGCATGTATTCTAATTATACAAATGCAATGCATCATGTAAACCCTACTTCAAAATATCCTGGTGCCTCTAGCTTTTACCTCAACTTTTTCTACTATTTTCAGTGCGTGAATTAGGAGAGAGGGAGGGTCATTTCAGTAGATTGGAAAGGAATAATCAATCATGCCATCACTCTCCATCACTACTTTGTCACCCCCTAAGTGCCTTCTGCTTGCAATCTGCATATCCAACTGCAGTATATTAGAACTGCTGCCCCATACTTGCATCATTGGTCCATGGCTTGTTTTGCAAATTGCCTTCTCTATAATGGAAATGGTTACCTCTTCAATAACTCCTGGAACAGGCTGCCCCTTCTGGACTGCCTCCAGATTCTTGATGCTTCAAGAAAGGGGAGATACAAGCTGCTCATCTTTTTAATCACAATTTAAAGCACAGACCCCCTATGTGCTGATGGTCAGCACCCAATCTGCCAATAGATAATACATTAGAAAATGTATAGGAGTGTCCATCTTACATACAGATCACTGGTCAGCTAACAGCAATCCATCCAATAATGTTTATATTTACATGTGTCTTGTATCTCAAAAAATGCAGAAGACTTTCTACCATTTCAGCTCACCTATAAACAAATGCATGCATGCATGCACACACACACCAGGGGTGGGTTCTACTTACCTTTCTGACTGGTTCGGGTCATGACAGAAGCACCCCTATCGAATCCGGGTATTGCCTCGAAAATAACCCTCTGTGCATCTGCAGAGGGTTTTTTTTGAAGCAATTGTCACCGGGAGGATTGATTTTTGGCCAGAAGACCAGTTCGGGGACATGTCCAGCTGGCTGTCTCTGCCGGCTCAGTGAGCGGGGGAAAATTCCCACTACCAGTTCTAGTGAACTGGTCTGAACTGGCAGGAACCCACCTCTGACATACACACACCGATGAAGGATACTTCCTAACAAGTATCCTTTGTGTCAGCGTTCCAAATAGCATCCAGAATTAAATCAGACTCGAAAGCAAAGCATTCCTCAAAGTTCCAATTTATTAAGAGAGAAATACTGGCACATCTGTGGAAACCCAAATCTAAAGATTCCCAGTTTCCACCACCCAGTTGAAAGTTCAAGATCTTGCCCCCACACCCACAAGTCCATCACATGATCCAATCATTCACTGCCAAGCTGGCATCTTTGCCCATCCAATTCCGATCAGGTGCAGAGACAAAAGATGACCTTGACTTTCTAGAATTGTTTTTGTTATGGCTAATATCCCCAGCTCCATACAATCCCCCCTCCCATTTTCCCACAATAAAAAATGCATACACTGTTTCCCTGAAAATAAGACCTCCCCGGATAATAAGCCCAATCAGGCTTTTGAGGACATGTGCTAAAATAAGCCGTCCCCTGAAAATAAGCCCTTCCCAAAACAGCAGCAGCCATGAGGTGACCGCGCTCGCCGCCTCTTGTACCTCAAAAATAATAAGACCTCCTCGAAAATAAAGCCAAGCACTTATTTCAGGGGTCAAAAGAAAATAAACCCTGTCTTATTTTCAGGGAAACACGGTAGTAGAACAATAGAAAGTGTGGCAGACCAAAGATTCAAAAGAAATATGGTTGTAGGCCTGACACACTGTGTTACAGCATTTACCTCTTTACTGTTTTAAGAATGCCTCTGACATCTATGTAAGACCCAGAAATATTGTTGAAAATACTGATTATTCTTGAGGTTAATGTTTGATGTTTGTTTTAAATAAAAGATATTCTAGTCTGCACTAAGTTTCCCTCTGAAATCTTACTTTTTCCTCAAAAGAGGTCTTTCTCCATAATGAACTTGGTCATTACAAACTAAAGAATGTCCTTCCAAACTAAGCAAGTCTATAAAAAGTCTATAAAAATTAACTTCAAAGTTAATGCAAACATTTTTCAAATTAAAATATATAGTTGGTGCATTCTTCAAATCATATAAACTATCCTGTGCTGTATTTGTTACTAATACATTTAGTATTACGTGTATGATGCAAAGAACTAGTTGGCTTGGCACTTATATATCTTAGTTACCATCAGGACCATCAGCTTCAAGGAGAACTGATCTTCCCAGTCCTTGCATCTTAAATCGGACAACTGAAGGGTCCATCAAGTGAAATTTAGGATGGGACCCAAGGAATGAAGCTTCTCAGTTGTTGCTACATTCTTATGGAAGAACCTACTTCTAAAGATCCAAATGGTCCATTTGACTATAATAAATCTGAATAAATAAAATTTAAAAATATCGTTTTCCCTTAGTTCCAATGGCTGCGTGAGGATAGAAGAAGGAATCAGCTGGAGAAAGTGTATGAAAATAAAAGCAACAAGCATTGTTTGTTTAATATTGTAACTCTTATTAGGCTAAATTGAATAGAATTGTCACATGGAAGCCTTCCTATTTCTGCTGTTAACTGCTAGGAGCAACCCTAACCCTAACCCTTCATATGAAATAATGTAGCCTAAATACTAAATACTCCAGCCCTATTAAATGTAATCCCTGAACATTTTAAGTGCAGATAGCTCATGTCAAAACATTATATTCTCCCATATAGTATTTTTCCACATGTGCATTGCTTATTTGATACAATTTAAAAAGCCAGTTACATTCTTATTAGATTGTAAAGAACACCATAGTCATAAATTACTTAGAAAACTGTCCCATTCCCCTTCAGGAACTCTTTATTCTTGAGATCAGTACTGAAGGTCAAAACCAAGTATTTTTTTCCTCCAATGAATCCACTTTTCTTTGTTCTCATCACTTCCATAAAGAAAACTTTGTTCATGAAATGTTACTTGCTATCAACTAGAAATTCTGTCTTCAGTTCTGACTTGGGAAATTACTTTATGAAAATTGAGAAATTCTAGATTTTACACTAACCTATGACAGGTTATATAGACAGAAATATCTCTCTCTCTCTCTTTCTCTCCCTCTCTCCATCTCTCCCTCCCTCCCTCTCTCTCCATACGTCCACACATGAACTATGCAGCCGTTTTAACTCAAAGGAAAACAGATGTTTCAGAAAGGATGGGGTACAGACATAGCATCTGTCTGCAATTCTTTAAATCAAACATATCTTTCTTCAAGATTACAAGGTGGCTTTGGACAGTAGTTATGCGAACTGGGAAAAATGTGCAATTATTTTAAGGCATTGCAGACAAGTATTATTTTTACATCTCTGAAATGCCCTTTGCCTTGAAATATGAACTGCTGCACAGCCCTAATAAACACACATGATGAAAACACATAGCAACGTACTTCTTTATATCCAATGCTAATTTAACAGAAAAGCAATGCCCTAATACATTTGCAATCTTTAATACACTGTGCTTAACAAGGAAAAGATTAAAGGGGGATAAGTTAACTATCTTCACATTTCAGAATGATGATGGTCACTTAAAATAATGGAACTGATCTGTGCTGTCTTGCCCCATAGAACAGCCTAGTAGAAATTGCAGGTAACAAGAGTTATTGTAAAATATACGTATATCAGGAGAATATAGGAGAAGTTATCCCTCAGGAAACAGACAGATTGGAAGCTGCTGCGGCTGCTGTCTTTTATTAATCACATTTAAACCAAAGACATCCATTTATCACCAATCCAGGACTTTCAGATCCTATATAGAACTAGGAATAAAAATAGATTGCCCCCAAGCTTCCTTTTAACACCCCGATCCAAATTTCGTCTCAAAAGGACTTTTGACATATGGTCAAAGATGCTAGTATTCTTTTTAAATAACTATTTTCCAATTAGAGAAACCAGATGGCAATGAAATCTTTCTAATTTCACTTCTAGTTCTGTTGAAAATCTTGGTAATAGAACAGCAACCTGCTACATTTCATGGATATTTGTAACACATTTGGATCTATAGCTGTGATAACTTTTAAAGCCCTTCTTGAAAACTTTTATCATAGATTTGACATTTTTTTTAAAAAAACGAACATTTTTTTGTTTCTTACCCTAGTAGTAATGGTAATGGTTACTATAACTCCATATGTTTCCACCTATGCCTCATGTATTCAGAGAAGTATACAAGTAGTCCTCCTTTAACAATAATTTGTTCAGTGACTGTTTAAAGTTATGGAGATGCTGAACAAACTGGTCTTACACCGAGTCCCTGAAATTATGGCCACTGCAGCATCCCTATCTCCCCATACAACTTTTCCCTTTTGGCTGTTTTAGAAAAACAAAGCCTTTTATAATGCAGGAAGGGAAGAGCGTAGATAGCTCCGGCGGCGCGCTGAGGGTGAAGACCCCGCTGGCGTTCAGTTCCGCCCACGGGCACGGAGGACTAAGGCAGGGGGGGAAAGGAAAGTTGGGGAAACCTTCAGCCTGGGTACTAAGCACCCAGGTGACAGTATTCCCCAAGGAGAGTTATCACTCACGAAAATTTAGAGTTAGGAAGGCTCAAGGAAGAGCTGGCATCCACGCGTCTGTCCTAACGAAAGGACTGAGTGAAAGCTGGGTAACCGGCCAAAGGAGGGGGCTATTATAGCCTTGAAATGACTCAGTCCTATTGGTCGTCAGGACAGAGGACTTCCCATGCATGGATGCTAGCTCCACCCACTATGGAGAAAGAAGGTTATACGAGATTACTATATGGAGAAGATGAAATAAGGAAAGAAGAAATTAAGCACTATTTGGAAAAGAATGGTTTAGCCCCAATAGAAGAGGAAAGTAGGGAAATATTAAACAAAGAGATAACACAAATAGAACTGGAACAAGCAGTAATGAAACAAAAAAGCAATAAAACCCCAGGACCGGATGGGATCCCAGGAGAATTCTACAAGACAATATATGAAACAGTGGAAACTTTAATGTTAGAAATGTACAATGAGACATTACTTCAGGCAAAACTTCCAGAATCTTGGGCTGAAGCATATATTACATTAATACATAAAGAAGGTACAGATAACAAACAAATTAAAAGTTATAGACCTATTTCACTGCTAGATGCAGATTATAAAATTTATATGACAATTATGGCCAAAAGGATGAAAAAGTACTGAACAAAATTATTCATTTAGATCAAAACCGATTCCTACCCCACAAACAAATCAGAAATAATACTAGAACAGTATTAAATATACTCGAATATTATGAGCGACACAGTGAAAAACAAGGTGCCATAATATTTTTGGATGCGCAAAAGGCCTTTGATAATCTAAATTGGGAATTCTTTAAACAACAAATGCGAGATATGAAATTTGGTCCTAAATTTGAAAAAATGATCACTGCAGTATATACAAAACAGCACGCCAGAACGATAGTAAATGGAGATCTTACAGATAAATTGAACATTTCCAAGGGAGTGAGGCGAGGATGTCCGCTGTCACCTCTAATCTTTATACTATCAATTGAGATATTGTTAAACCAGATCAGACAAAATGAGGATATACGAAGAACAAAAATAAAAAAGGAGGAATATAAAAGTCAGGCTTTTGCAAGTGATCTGGTCTTCTTCTTGGAAAATCCAATGGAATCTGGAATAAAACTAATAAAAGAGATAGAGATATTTGGCAGGGTTGCGGGACTCAAAATTAACAAGGAGAAAACTAAAATATTAACTAAGAATCTTACAAAAAATCAGGGAAAAGAATTGGCCAAGAAAACGGAATTGCAAATAACAAAAAAAATTAAATACTTAGGAATCTGGCTTATTGCAAGATGCTTAACAATCAAAGAAGACAACTATATGAGATTATTACAAAAATCAAAGCAAGATTTGGAACACTGGTTGTGATTGTTAAGCAATCTCATGGGTTTTAAACAGATGGAGTCCCAGGTAAGGAGTGCAGGGCGCCTTAAGGGAGTGGAATAGACCCTGCTAGGCTCTGCTCAGGAGCTGAAAATCCTCCCTACCAATATGCAAGCAGGATTTTTAGCTACTGAGCGAAGAAACATTTGCATATAGTCTGCACTGAGCCTTCCAGGGCCTCCCCTCAAACCACCTGAGGCATCCTGCACTCCTTACTTTATTGTACTGCTCTCTGCTTTCTGCTTGGATTTCCTTCTCAACTCGGGCTGGCTGAAAAACCTCCTCCTTCTATGCACAGAGAGGAGCTCCTTTGGCAAGATGCAGGAACAGAATTGAAATCAAGACTTCAGTTCCATTTCTGCACCTTTTGAAAGGAGTTCAGCTTCCCTTGGCAGGCAGCTCTTTCAGCCACCCTTCATATAGTCAAAAAGGAATCCTCACAGCTGTTGGCAGCAGCTTGCATCCTTCCCTGCTGGCTTCCCCGTTGACTTTCTGGAGAAGCAGGCAGAGAAAGTTGTAAATGGCAATCACATGATTGTGGAGTGCTTGGCAAATTGGTTGTGTGAATAGGTTGCCAAGTACCCAGATTATGAAGACAAGACAACAGGAGAGGTGGTGCAACATTTTGCCATGGATGGAAGTAATTCCAGACTATTGTTAAATGAACAGTCATAAGTTGAGGACTAATTGTAATACAACTAACTGTGTATAGCACAGTAAAAAGCAAGTGTATAACTTACTGCTTGTGTTTTTAAGAACATTCAACTAATAAATGTGCAAAACTCACTTTAATCATATTATATAAACCAGGTTTTTTAAAATGTGAATTCTCTGTGCATTTTTTGGCTTCAGTATTTTCCTCCATTTCTTCCTTTTAAAGGAAGTGAATCAGATATGCATTCCTGAATTCTAGGAGATATATAACATTTTCAATAATCCAAACAGAAATCAGTTACAGGAAGTCCTCGACTTATAATCAAAATTGTTCCCAAAATGTATGTTGTGGAGAAATTTGTTAAGTGAGTTTTGCCCAATTTTATGAATTTTCTTGGCACATTTGTCAAGTGAATCACTGCAATTGTTAAGTTAGTCACACGATTAAGTGGATCTGGTTTCCCCATTTACTTTGCATCTCAAAAGGTAATCATGTGACCCCAATATACTTCAAACGTCATAAATATGAACCAGTCGTCAAGCATCCGAATGCAAATCATATGACCATTGGGATGCTGAAATGGTCATAAGTGTGAAAAATTGTCATGTCACTTTTTCCGTACTGTTGTAACTTCAAATGGTCACTAAACAAACTGTTGTAAGTGACTGCTCTCTGCTTCAAACTGAATTTGGTTTTTTCCCATCTCCTTTAGGGTCCATCAAGTGATTAACCTGCTTCTATTTAAAATGAGGCCAAAATGTATCGCCCACCTCCACTGAAACACCACATATAAAAATCCCATCTGAGCAGTACACTTCTGATAGCTCATTCGTTTGCATCATCACCAGGTCACCAATATGCTCTAATAAAGGAACTCAGATTTCCTTAGGATTTTTTCGATGAAGACAGTTGGTATTTTTTTTAAATCCTAGTTTGATTGTATATGTGGTTTTGAAAGTACAATTGCCAATGGAAATAGTATATTTTCAGATTGATAATTAATCCAGATCAAAAGAAGAGGAATAGTACAATTTTAACCTATTTATTCTAGCCAAAATTCTAAATGCTCTGAACACAAGGATACAATCATATCAAGGTCAAAGCAATGCTAGGAATGCAAGCTGATTAACACAACATGCTATCATCAGACAGCATGTACCATATTTTTCGGAGTATAAGACGCACCTGAGTATAAGACGCACCTGAGTTTTTGGGGAGAAAAATAGGGAAAAGAATTTGCCTACCAGGTATCCATCTGCCTAGCATCCTTAGTCTGGTCAGCTTCAGACATTATTTTATCCCATGATTAGGACTGAAAAAAAAGCTGCTACAGCAAAGCTGATAAAGAGAAGCAATTAACAAAGCATGCAAAGCCAGGAAGATCATTAGCACCTGAAAAAAAAAGGTTATTTGGAGGGAGTGAAAAAGCCTGCAAAGACTTAGGATTGAAAAAAACACTTATTTGGAGGGACTAGCAATGAAGTAGGAGTCTCCAACCTTGGCAACTTTAAGACTTATGGACTTTAACTCCCAGAGTTCCTTAGACTTTGCTCAGCCTTTGCTGGCTGAGGAACTCTGGGAATCTTAAAGTTGCCAAGGTTGGAGACCCCTGCTCTAAAGGTATCTGGATGGAGCCTAGCTAGAATTAAATTTGGAAAG
>JANHFT010002071.1:89528-114382 GCA_032467955.1 Pseudoxenodon macrops
TCCTCATCTGCTGATAATTCAGGTGAGGAAGATGCCGAATCGTCTTGCGAAGAATCCGAAGGGATTCTGTATGACGGCCTTGTAGCAGGAGCTGGGGGATCAGAATGAGGTGGGGTCTTACCCAGCTGTTGCATTCCCTCAGCTATGCCCTTCTGGATCGCCCTGGCGATCATGTCCTGCACATCAGGGGTGGCAGCAGAACTCGCCGTCCCCTTGTCCGCTGGCGGGCCAGTCGGGGGAGATTGGTTTACGACCGGCGACTGGGCGACTTGGGTGGCCAATGGATCCACCTGTGGTGCCCCCCATAGTTGGGAATTATCGATGTTAACCTGGAGATTGTCCAGGGATAGATGGTCAGATGCCGGTCCGGGCAGGGAAAGAGGAGACTGTCTCTCAGGCGTGGCAGGAGAGGCCAATTGGGCAGCCGATTGGGCGCAGATCCTCCTAAGGGCCTTGTCCCTGCGATGCTCATCCCTCTCAGTGGCCTTGGAACCAGGGTCAGACCCCTTGTGGGTTTTGTGGGCCTTAGAGGTAGAGGGACCCTCCCCTGAGGAAGAGGTTGTGTCACCAGCCTGTTTCTTAGTTCTCTTTCCCATTTCTATACTATTGAAATTTTTATTAATTTTTAATTTGTTTTTATTTATTTATTTATTTATTTTTGAATTAATCTAATGAACAGTACTAATTACCTAAGACTAACTATACAACTAACTAACTACCTAATGTAAATGCAGGCAGAACACCCTGAACTGGGAGGAACAGAAGCCAAGGAGATGGGTGCCAAAGGCAAACCCCAGCCAGAGATCTAGTTATGATAAGCAGAGTTAAGGCTTCACAGAATAAACAGGCAGGCTTGTTCCCTCCCTGGGACTGGAGCCAGGCCGCAGAAGCCCCGGCGAGATTTTAAAAAGGCCCCACAAAATGGCGCCCGGCACTGATCGCGATTTCAAAATGGCGCCCGGCACTATTGGAGCCCCAAAATGGCGCCCGTTGCCGGTTGGAAATGGCGCGAAACGATCAGAGAATGTCCCTCAGGTGTCTGGTTGCCTGCTGCTTGCCCTGCCTCGGCGGAGAGCAAATCGGGAGAGCGCGAAAGCTCCGCTGGCCGCTGCGATCCCTAGGGATTCGATCGCACCCAGACGAGCCGAAAGGAATTTTAAAAAATAACTCAAGCCTGTGGTGGAATCCAGACGCGCTAGGCGTCCCGTTGGGAGCTTCGAGCTCCTGCGGCCGCTCCGCCTGCCTCCGGACGGAAGGGAAAGGCCCCCCCGAAAATGAGTGCCCAAGGTTTTATACTTTGGTGGTATAGTGAGAGCGTAGATAGCTCCGGCGGCGCGCAGAGGGCTGGAGCCCCACAGGCGATTGGATCCGCCACAGGCACGGAGGAACTAAGGCAGGGGGGGAAAGGATAGTTGGAGAACAGCCAGCCAGGGTACAAAGGCACCCAGGTGGCAGTTATCCCCAAGCAAAGGTGTTATAACTCACGAAAATTAGTATTAAGATGGCTCAAAGAGGAGCTTGGCATCCACGCGTCTGTCCTAACGAAAGGACTGAGTGAAAGCTGGGTAACCGGCCAAAGGAGGGGGCTATTATAGCTCTGAAAAGACTCAGTCCTATTGGTCGTCAGGACAGAGGACTTCCCATGCATGGATGCTAGCTCCACCCACTATGGAGAATCTCAGCCTCTACTACAGTCCCAATGTTACCACTGCCAATGAATGCTGTCTCAGATCTATTGTGCAGCCAGACACACTAGCACCACAGATCAAAGCTCCAGGCACCTCTGCTGCCCTAAATACCTGGACCTCTAATTCCCATGTAAAGACTGGGTAGAATTCAAGGGTTTTCTCAATATTGACAAGGCAAAAACAGTATCCAATAACCTTCTTGTGAAATCATTTAATCTTCTTCATTCAAAGTATAATCAAGGGTATGTCATTAGTTCTCAACAAGATTAATTGGGGGTGGGGGCAATTAATAATGTGATCAGCATTCAGCTATTATGTATAATCAGAACTTCAGCTCTCTCCCCCACCCTTCTCTTTTTTGGGATTATGCCACAAAGAAATGTACTGAATTGTTTTATAACCTAATTGGTTAGCCATTCTGAAATTAACAGAATCAGTATTCTTCTGCTACCATAGTAGAGTACCTAACTTAAAAGATACTTGCTACTGAGAGTTAATTCCACTTCTCACAGGTGGAAAAGGATACTGGGTAGACAGATCCCGCTCCTCTTCCTGTTTAGCATCTTGAATCACCAGGAAATCTGCATCTCTTCATCAGTTTGTGATTCCTTATATATCTATATTTGCTTTCTAGTCATTTTATCTTTCTCCTTTTCCCTGATCTCAACCACCTTTTGCCAGCTAATTCATACATGTCAAATTCATCTCCCTGCCCCCAACAAGTGTGTGTGTGTGTGTGTGTGAGTATAAGAAAAATATCATTTGTTTAAGGTATCATCTATAAAAACAGTGAGATCATAAGATAGGATGGCAGACAGTTTCTACCTTTGCCATTCTCCCACATGGACAGTACATTATTTCAAGCTAAACTCAATAATATGTCTCCGAATGCCTTTTGATCTTGCAAAGCCTCTTTCATATGTACAAAATATGAAAGAACCATATGTGTGTCTGTGCATGGTGTATATTAGTTCCCCACTTAGAAATGTAACAGACGACAAAAAGAGACAGCAAAGGTTCTTTATGGTCCAAAGGAAGTTGAAACATCTTTCATCAAATATATTTTCCAGTATATATACTTCCCAAGTTTAAGTACTTATTCTAATTCCGTAAACTTCCCTGTTTGCAAAGTAGCATCCTTATTTTTAATGTTATTTTTTTGCATTATTTATGCTTTGTACATAATGGCGTTTGTATATATCCCATTATCTTACTTAAAGAACAATAAAAGTGATAAAGCAAATAGTAAAACTGAAGAACAAGACAGATACTTTCTTACACAAAACATCTACTGTACGTGGCACATGTTCTAACAAGTATTTTCTGAAGCATGGTGATTGCCTATTTTAAAATCTGCAAGTCACTTATAGTTGTTTTATTCTGAAAAATTCTACATTTAGAAAACAATGTTCACCACTCCCTACTTCAGAGAAAGGAAGTTGGGAACAGCAAACCAAAGTTCTTATGTTGCCAAGTTTCTAACTTGTCAAATGATTTGGATGAGCTTTAAAAGGGACAGGCTAGAACTGGTTATGAGGCTACAAGGTCATACAAACACACAATTTCTTGCTCCCGCATGCTTTAGCAGCAGATAAATTACTATATATTATTTAAAAGGCCACTACCAAACGAATTCTAAACTGTGTTTCAGATCTAAAGAAGCTAGCAAGTAAAAGGTTACAGAAATTGCAACTTAAATATTAATTTAATGTGAAGGCCTAAGAGGCAAAGTGATATTTTAAATGAAGGGAAACCAAGCACATTTACTAAGCACTTCTTTATACTCCTCCAACCGCCAAGCCACCTATGAGCATTAAAAACTGTTACTGTCTGGGGAACACTTAAAAATAAATTAGCAGTGAAAGTCATTAGAAGGGTAATAATGCCAAGGAACTCAAGTCACAGTAGCAGAAAGTGAACAAAGTAATTGTAATTGTTGGCAATAGGATAAAATGACAGATTTATCAGGCAACCCATTTTCTCTTATGAGTGCAATGAAAAGCAGCAAGCCACGCTGTTTCTGCTGAGGCAGCGGAGGTGGTTTGTGCAGCCTTCAGCCCAGAGATTTTACTGTATTGAAAAACACAGAGCTGTCCGGTCACCCACCCATACTGCCTTGTTCAACATACTCCCAGTTGAACTGCGATTGCAACTACCAGAATTTCCAGCTAGCAATGGAGTTAATGCCCCAACAAAGAGTATCTGGAGTCAATCAAGTCAAGAGAAGCCTACAGCAGAAAATAAGAAAAGCATCCTTGTTATTTAAAGTTAATGACTAACTATAGACTACTGAAGGAGCAGATTCTGTGCCATGTCTAGCTACAACCAGGAAAAAGCTAGTGCTTTCAGCAGTTCTGTACAGCAGAAATTTGTATGGTGTTATAAACGGGCGTTCCCATTTTGCAATGTGGTGGAAAACTCAACCCTAACAGATTACAGTGAATCACTGATCTCTTGTAGCAGACCAGCCAAAATCAAAAGCACATACAGTATGTCAGTGAAAAACTCAACTGTGAAAGAATTATTTTGTAACTAGTAAATCAATGCAAGGGAAACATGGGTATTATTTATGGTATGAGAACATTAGAGACACATTCCTTAAATGGTAACATAGTAATTTTGAAATGTAAGTTATACAAAGGCTCTAATTGTTCTAACATACTGTACTATAATTTACAGCAGGAACAGAAAGATATGGAAACACGGCAATATTCATCCTTGAATCTTCAGCTTCTGGAGCATTTTACAACCATTCAAAATCTCATTTGTTAACGGTTCCGAAGAACATAAAATAAAAAAAATACATATAATACTGTATTGTATTAGTATGAGCAAACATATCTGAATATATTATTTGATCACATAATTAATTAAATTATATCTCAGTTCAGGTTCCAACAATTTATAGCAACATGACACTTTTTTAATTCTATCTTTAGAAGAGAAACATTTAACTAAAAATAATGGCAATTGACACTATTTGTGTTATTGGGGTGGATTCTACATTTACCTTGCTGGCGGTTCGCTGCCTCCTGCGCTCCTGCGCTGCGTGGGCGCGCCTTGCGCGTGTGCATGCACAATAAAAAAGCCCTGAAAAATAAAAAAGGCCCAAAATAAGATGGTAACTAATGCGCAATGCCGGAAATTCGGATTCTGCGCATGCGCAGAAAAAAAAAAATCCGGGGAAAAAAATTTAAAACCATTTTTTTTTCAAAAAAAAAAAATCTTCAGTAGAGGTGATGAGCTTGTGGCTCTCTGGATAGGATTCTTTCACCAGGTCACCAGGTGCCTCTCTTGAGATAGAAAAATCTTACACTCTAGAGTATCTATCAAGGCTCCCAGGTGGAGAAGCTTATTGGTAGGATTAAAGTGGTTCTTCTCCACATTGATGAAAAATCCGTGGAGGTGGAAGGTGTAAATAGTGATCCTTAGGTTCTCCCTGGCCTGAGGGGCCGATGAGGATTGAATCAATATATCATCTAAATAACATTGGATCCTCACCAGTAAAGGTCCGAGGTGAGCTGTTAAGATTGAAAGGACCTTAGTAAATGCCCTCGGAGCAGAGGAGAGGCCAAAGGGAAGGGCTCTGTACTGGTAGTCAGCCCGCTTATAATAGAAATGAAGGTATTGTCAATGGGCAGGTAAGATGGAGGTAAGATAAGCCTCCATTTAAGTCTACAGAGGTAAGGAAGTCACCCTTCCTTACTCCAGTTAGGATAGACTGCAATGAGTGCATCTTGAACCTACAATAGCAGATACAGCGGTTCAGGTGTTTGAGATCTAGAATAGATCTCCACTACCACCACCACAACGAGGTTTTTTAGGATAATGAACAAAATTGAGTAGAATCCCTGCCCTTGATGGCTTTCAGGAAAAATCTGGATAGCTCTGATTTCCAGAAGGTGCTGAATTGCCGATTGCATGAGGGTGGCCTTTCTGTGGCCCCTAAAGACAGGACTACGAATAAAGAACCTCGCGGGTGGTGGAAAGGAACTCGAGGGCAAGGCCCTATCTCACTGTCTCTCTAACCCAGGCATCAGTAGACATCTCCTCTCACTGGTCCACAAAAAGGACTAAGCGACCTCTGATGGGGGAAGGGGGCTGAGCAGAGTTATGGGTGATGGAAGGGACCACCTCCCCCGCACTCTAGACTGCTATACTGCTGCTGCCGTTGCCTGGGAGGAAAAGGGCCTTGTGACCTGTAAGCCGAGGGGCCTGGTTTGGGTGCCCTGAAATAGGTCCGGTGGAAGTATGGAGCGGGTCTGGAGAATCCTTTACTGGCCACAGAAGGAAGGATCTTCCTTTTGTCTCTGGTCTTGATAAGCAGTGGCTCCAAGGATGCTCCAAACAGGTGTCCGCCATGAAACAGTGTCCCTGCCAGATGCCACTTGTGACGTGCATCCGCCTACCACTGCCTGAGCCATAGAAAACGTCTAGCTGTAACAGAAGAGGCCAGGGCTCTTGAAGCAAATCTGGCAGCATGGAGTGTGGAGTCCACTGAGAATTGCAGTGCCGCCACAAGTTTGTTCAGATCCTGGTGTGTAAGCATCTCTGCGGCCGAGATTCTATGTTATAGTTGTTTTAACCACACCAGCGATGACCTATTGAAGAAAGATGTTGCTGTGAAAGCTCTGATAGCCCACTCCGCTGCTTGGAAGGTCTTCTGCAGAACCATGTCAGCTCGACGGTTCTCTGGTTTCAGGCCTTCCTCCGGAGGTCCTGGGAGAGCAGTAGTATTATATAAGGCCGCTACTGGCACGTCAACGAGTGGAACCTCTAAGGATTGGGATAATTCTGGGCCCACATTATAAAACTTTTTGTCTACAGGGGTTGGAAGTAGTCCCACAGCGGGCGAACCCCATTGATGTTTTACGACATCAACAAACAGTTTCGGGGAAGGTACCACCGCAGCCTCAGTGGTAGGTTCTGAGAATAGAAGATCCTCAGTGTCCTCGGCTGCGGGAGTGCTCTCAGCTTGTTTAACGCCCATCTTTGCTGCATTCTTAAAATTCAAAAATAAAGCTCCTGTAATGGCTGCCGCCAAGGGAAGCCGCAAAAAAAACTTTCTGGGCTGTAGAGTTTGTCGGGGAAATTTCCTTTGGCTAACGATGCCTTGTTAGCCAAGTGCTAGGCTCCGGGATCCAATTATAGCTGTGGCTTGCCGCAGCCCTGCTCAGTGTCCCAGCAGCAGATCGAACAACGATCCATCAGCCGATAGGGTTTTTTCGGCTCAGCTGTAGAGCGCTGACCTCTGAACAGCCAGGAAATTTAAAACATGGTGTTAAAGGCAAATTCTGACTTCGTTCAAAAGCCTTTGAATTTGCCTTGCAGGAACCGAGGCTGCTGTCCCAGGTTCCTGAAAGCGAAGAGGAGCAGAGCTCTTACACGCCAATTGACCCAAGGGAACCTTAGCGCGGGAACCTTCAAAGATGGCCAGGCATAAGCCGAGTCTTTGAGTCAGACCTTCTGACAGAACAGAGAGGAGCAGTGCTCTTATATGTCAATCACACAAAAAATTTAAATATATCTAAAGATGGAAACGGCCCAATTGCTATCAGGCAACTCACTATTTGATGATTTTTGGTGGAGAAATTAACTGACACGACTGTCCTTGCTGAGGGACTGAGTGAAAAGCTGGGTTACCATGGCAACGGAGGCGGGATGTTCAACTTTGACAGACTCAGCCCAATCAGCTGACAGGAGTGTACTACGCAATCCTGGATGCTATCTCCACAATATGGAGAAAACTCAGGTTCCTATTCCAAGAGGAAAATAAACATAGAAAAATCATAATCCAATGCCCCTTCATTGAAAGGTATGTTAGAGCAAGCCTGCAGAAGCATGCACTCCAGCCGTCCACTCATGCAGCCCAATGTTGATTAGGCCACGGCCAAATAGTGAGACCCGGCTTACTGGTTGGCGACTCCTGAACTTGACCTAAATGCCACTGAATTCAGTAGGGATCAAGGGAGTAAATAGATATGCTTATCTCCCTACTTCTGAACACTTGTATAGCTTGACGATACAGACTACAGAAGGAGAGGAACTGGAGTTAAGTTGTGATATATGATTTTTATTACACAAGTAACTTTTGCTAGCCAACCTTAAGAATTATTTTTAGTAGAAGATATTTAATTTTGATATCTTGTTGTTGCTATTCACAAACCTATTTGTGAATTGTCATAAATTCAGGGAACATTTCTAACAAAGTCCTTCATTGATCCAATGGTGTTGTGAATGTTCCATGACAGAAGAATCTCCTAAATATCCCCTTCAAATTAGCTTGAAATTGGCTATGGCGTAATTCAAGAGACAACTGAATCAATAATTGCATCCCATAAGTCTCAAGTTCGGTATCTGATTCTTTAAATTCATCTTACACCGTTATAAAAGCTCTGCTGAAACAACTAAGTGCATAGAGTGGGCAAAAATAAATTTTGCAGACTTTCTTTTTCCATAGGTCTGTTGCTCTAGATCATAGAGACACAGAGAGAGAGAAAAAACTGCATAGTGTTCTCAGCCAGGCATCACTGGGCAATGTTTGCTTTGTTTCTACAAAGCAGTATTGACTACTGCTGATGAAGATTTGTTCTGGCTACAAGAGAAAAGAAATCCTGCTGATATTGCTGTTTTATTTCTCTTGATACATATGGCAATTTGAAACAAACATCCCAGGTAAACTGGTTTACAGACAAATATGGTCATAATGCAGCTCCCTGCCCCCTCACTTTGCCACCCCCACCAGCCTGCTCTCATTAAATCTGTTCAGCAGAATTATGAATTTGATGAGACTCATGTGGCTAAGACAAATACATTTTCTGAGAACCATTATTGTTTAAGAATTGTTCATTATTGGAAAGAAAATATGTATACATGATAGTAACCGCAAAACGTTTTTAGCCATCTATGTCTGCAGTCTACCCTTCTGCTTCTGTAGATGATCAAAAGGGGCAGGGTTTGTATTAAGATGTTCTATCTGCCATCATGCTGATTTTGACTTCACCACACAGAGGCTGATGTGTATACCCATTTTCGGGTAGAAGGAAGGTATGTTACTGTAGCAGATGAAAAACCATTTGCATTTCAACAAAAATGTCCACAAAGGCAGCAAAATCACAACATAATAGTCCACAGAGGTCATTGTCCAATTAGAACTCTTTCCAGACTAAGAGTTACCGGTACTTTTTTTTAACCTCCTGCCATTCTAAGTTAACTAAATAAGGGTCATCATTTATCAACCTCACAAGTCCAGATATCCAAATTGGTCTCTGAACTATATATTGTATGAATCAAGATCATATAAGAGCAGCAAAATCTAGGTGTTAGCTCAAGGTCCGCAGGCCGTATCCGGCCCATGAGGTGCTTAGATTTGGGGATGCCCTGGAAACACCGAAGGAGCAGCCTGTGGGGCCTCTGCCAGGGAAAATGGAGCTCAAGCTCCGTTTTCACTGGCAGAGGGTTGCAGGAGGCCGTCCCAGCCAACGGAGATCAGAAGCCTGTTTTTGCTGGTAGAGCACTTGGGCCACCACAGATGCCCCCAACACAAGTGACGTCAAGCTGGCTGTGTCCACCCTGGCTATGCCCACCCTGTCCCCCCAAGGTCAAACACAACCCTCAATCAAATCGAGTTTGACACTCCTATAGCGGAGCATGATATACTTAGAGTATAAATGCTTATAGAACAAAGATAATTGGAATAGATGATTTGAACAGGTTCCATATGAGAAGCAACCCTATTTTCATCAAAATCATTACTTTTATTTAGGATATCTGCTCCTTGCTCAAAGTTCACTCAAAAGGTAAGTAATAAAAGTTAAGCTATACAGAAGGTGCAATAATATATTCAAACACCACCAGGTATACAAATGTAATTTATAAAGATATGCTACAGAATTCTGTTTTTAATACAGAATTTGGTTTGCTGTCATCCAGCATTTGAACTTTTCATCACCCCCCCCATGCTGAGTATTAAAATTTATACAGTAAACATGTCTAAGTGCTTCAAGCTGAAAACAAGTCACAGAAGTTTAATTATGTACTTTCTGAGGTCAAATGTGCCTTGAAGCAGTATCAAATAAGTATTGCTGTAAAACTGAAGAAAAAAGGCCAGAACCCAATGTACAATAATTTCAAATATTATTCCAAATAGTTTTGATATCTTTAAGAAACATTCTGATTTCTAGCTTGAAGAAAGAACATTTAGAGTAGATGGCATGCAGGTGACTAAAATAAAAAGACATACATTTTGGTTTTACAGTTGTCCCTATAGCAGGCTTCTTAGCCATCTGTGTATAGAGAACAGGATTTCTCTCAGAAGAAAACAAGTATATTCAGGAGTGCTATCTAAATTAGGCAATTCTGATAATAGTTCATGAATACAGTTCCCTGATGTAGCAGTTCCACTGCAATCACATCTCGTGGGACGATGCAGACAGACATGCATTCCTGTAAGAGCAGTGATACTAAAATAATCCTCACTGGTTTTTTCTGCCTGGATCTATATGACAAGAGCTGTTTCTTCCATTGAGAGGGAAGATACAGGAGTCATTGGTTTCTCTTTCTTCTCCTAATTCCCATCTCTACCTTGTCAGCCTGAATATGAATTAGTAATATAAGATGACTGCAAAAAGGCAAACACATCAATGGTAGTTTTCAAATCACAGAAAGAATTAGTTCTGCTATGTTCAAACCATTCTTCAATATTGCATCCCATTAAGAGAAAGTGGAACAGGTGCAAAGAAAGATAACAAGGGTAATTTGGCTAATAGAAACTAAGAGCTATAGAGACTGAAAAATATTGGGAAGGTTTAACTTGAGAAAAGAAGGAGAATGTGACAGTATTCTTTAAATACCTTAAAGGTTATCACACAGAAGGTCAAGACTTGTTTTCCATCATTCCAGAGTGCGGGACACAGAACATGGTCTTTACAGATTTAAATTGAATCAGGGGTGGGTGCCTACCAGTTTGGACCGGTTTGGGTGAACTGGTAGCAGCGGCGGCCGAACATAATCAAGAACACTCTGCGTATGAACAGAACTGTCACACACATGCATGCTCCTGTTCCCGAACCAGTAGCAAAGGTAAGTGAAACCCACCACTGGATTGAATGTTATGCGAGGGCAGGGGGCGGGGAAGCCTTCTAACCATAACAGCAGATAGGTAGCAGACCTAGGGAAGTCATGAGTTTTATTTGCTTATTAAATTTGTTTGCCACCCATCTCGCCGCAAGTCAACTCCTCTTTCGTGGATGTATTGAAGCATAAACTGGAGAACTTGGATTCAATTACCTAAATGCTCCATCCTAAAGTCTTCTAAATCTTTTCTTCAGAAGACCCTGGAATTAACTGCAATTGCCAACTGAATGAGGGCAACTGTTCCCCAGCCTAAGACTTTATGTCCAGAGAGAAAGATTAACAGTACTAACTACTTTGGAAAGCGGTAATGTTCTCTGAGCAGGTAGTTTTCACTATAGCTGACTGTTTTAGAAACAGGAAAATGACTGTTTGAAGTGCTCTGTTCTTTTCCTTTCCATTCTATTTTCCTTTGGGGGTTTTTTTTTTTGGGGGGGACGCAGTGAGATCTAGCCTTACAAATCCGTCTGAGAACCTTTCAAATTCAAGTATTATCAACAAATAATCCAGTCCATACTTTGGATACTCAAAAGTCCAAAACATTTTTCAAATTTATTTTATTATATATTTATTACAATTAAGAAGGTCAAAAATATTTCTGCCTTTGCATATTATATTTGATTAATTAGGCCAAAAAACCCCTCAGAACAGTAATTTAGTTACTGTTCTAAATAATTAAATATTACATTCCTATATACATACATATATGACAGCTGAGCACTCAGATATCCAGATTGTACTCATGACATTGAGGATGTGCTGTGATGGCTGGAACCCGGAGGACTGGCCATACACCCTCTTTTTTTCCAGCAATGGCATAGCTTTGAATGGTCACTGAACAAATGGATGTAAGCCAAGGAATATTTTATTTTTTAAAACCTTTTGATTCAAAAGGAGTATATCTCCCCAGATTTTGAATCAAAAGTGTTTACATCCACACAGCACAAGATAAGGAGATTCTTAAATCTAGTTACAACTTGGGACAATTTATCCCCTCACACCAGATCCACATTTTTGGAAAGATGTGGATCTTGATACTGAGTCTCAGGAAGGCCGTGAAGAGACTTTGTCCTTCGGTATCTTGGGATTCCCAGATCCTATACAATGAGTCTCTACAAAACCCAGTATGGCCAGAAGAAGCTTCTTTGTTTCCATCCACTCTGAGACAGGAAAGAGTTGCTCAGAAAGCAGTTAATTCATGCTAAGCTTTTAGAAAGCAGCAAGACCTTAGGAACCTCAGTCACTGTGCTAAATTTGAAAAGAGGTGAAAGCATTAAGACTTTCCATGTCTTTCAGATTTTTTTTAGAGATTAAATATCGTTTCCCCATCTTTCTACACACATTGCTATCCCCATCTTTCACAAATCAGCTTCGGAAGACTCTTGTAAAATAAAAAACTCACCCTGTAAACAGATGTTGCTACTGATATTATAAATTACTAATCCATTAACGAGACAGATAAACAATGAGTTCTCTGCAAAACAGATATACTTATTTGAATGCATTTTAACATAGCCCAAGGCCTGCTTTATTGCGTTATGTCTATTTTTTATGGAATATATTGTTTACTTGTGCTATACTAAGTTTCTTTAATAGAATCCAGTTTACTGCATTCATTTTTGACATGCTAAAAAGTATTTAGAAATGTCCTGAATCAATAACTGATCAGCAATAACACCATAATTCAAGCACGCATTGTCAGTTAGAGATGAATTGCCCCATACTGCAGATGAGAACAGAAACTAAAAGACGGTGGCTTGCCTAAAGCCATATAGTGAATTCATGGTGGATTTGAACCAAAGGTCTCTTAATTCACAGTTCACATTCTTAGCTACTATCCCAGACATCTCTAACAAGAGGTAGACTAACAAAATGGAGACAGCATACGACTTGCACACAAAAAGAAAGCTTCTGTAGTGTAAATTGAGAGAGATGACATTTTAATGCTAATCAGCTATTTTCATTTTGATAATAGGGTTCAGACACACATGCCTTCATGAATTACCTCCCTTTGAAGATGGACAGCTGTTTTTATACAAAACTCTTCAACAAGTTGTATGTCGTAACCTGATCTTTACATCTAAATTGCAATAAAGGGTTTTTTTTCTCTTTCTCCCATTTACCTGAGGCTTTCCTTTGGATTATGGTAGAACTTCTCATTAATATCTTTGAAAAGAAAAATAATACTTGCTTGTCTGATCAAGTAAATCTCCCACCCCAAATTCCTTAGTGCCCTCTTCACAGTTTCCAAGCTATTGTTGTGACTGTATACAAGGATCTTATATATAGTAACGTATGTTCAGCAAAATGTGTCTTTTTAATCATACAGTTGCTTTGTTACTTTATTTATATGATGGTTAACTGGCTAACAGGCACAGGTTTAAATTTGTTTAATCCATAGATTTTTCCCCCTCCCTGTCCCTTTCTTTTTGTTTTAGAATTTCTTTAATGCTTACCTTGATAAATAAGCCAAGAAATGTCCATTCTGTTTCATTGATTCAAAATAGAAAAATGCTAACTTTTAGCTCTGATGTAGCTGCTTTTCCAATTTGAGTGCACAAAAACAAGGTGAGAAATCCATAAAAGTTGGGTTAAATAGGAAAACGAAAAAAATGTACCCTAGTAGTTGACTCTTATTTCCCCCCCCCATCACAGAATGAAATAAGGAATAGCTAAGCTTGCTCAGGAGGCATTTTTCAGAAAGAGAAACAAAGCTGTTAATGTGACAACCAGATCTCTTATTATGCATTCAATCAATATGCAGCAGGATCAGGTTACTGGATCCACACTTGGGACATTAAATAGAACAGATGAAGCTTACATATCTAGAGCTATTTAAAGCATTTCAATTTTACAAATAAATGTGTGTGAAAAATTGTTCTAATCATTTTTCCACTCAAACATCAGTGCCTTGGGTCACAAATTGTACTAGGTTATAGTGTAGATGGCTGGTTGGTGCTTTGAATGTGTATAAGTGTACCATTATGATTTAAATACCAGAATATATCACTTAGCAGTGAACCCAAGCAGTTGTGCCTTCTTTATCAAGTCATAATTAGAAGAAAGGCAAGTTTAACAAATATCTGAAATAGGTCACTATTTTGCCCCTCTTTTAGGCAATAACTGAGCATTGACCAGAAAGTAAGTAGTAGGCTTTAAATGTGCAAGTAGCACAGCATCCTGAAAAGTTAGTATTTGGAGTAGGTCACCTATAGTTGCATGTCATTAGTACCAATTTTAAAATTATGGAAATATCACAACCTCTGGGGCATACAGAAAATCATCCTGTTTCTAATCATCTTCACAGATTAAAGGAAGTTATGCCCAACTTTGTTCTCACTATTTTGCTGATTTTTCTTTTGGAGCACAAGTGCCTGAACATGTCCAAAGTTGTTTATATCCTCAAGCACTGCTTGGATTGAAAGCTTCAGAATATATCATTTAAACTGCTATGCAGAAAATACTGTCTGGGTAAATATTGCTATCATTTCACACTCAAAAACTGTCTGCAGTAATTAAATACGAGTGTGCTATTCAATTCTCTTAAAAAGAATTTTCTATCAAGATTAAAATTAAACTGATGGCCTACTTCCCAGAAGCTTAATAACAAAACTTCGTATGAAGCAAAAAAAAATACAGCACAGCAGTGCCAGACATCTCAGTCCATAAAAATACTTGTTAGGTTGCAATAAAGTCTATCTAGAAACATTCAAAGACTAGAGTCTAACTTCCATTACTAACTTGTGTTGATGAAATCTAGGGGCCCGCTTCACACCAGCAGTAAAAATGCTTTAAAGGCTTAATACTTGCTAGCATCAGCAAACATTTAACTCATATTTTTGACATTTCAATCACAATACTCAAGACGCTTTAAATGCACATTTGTAAAAGCTTCATGTGTAATCTACTACAGACCCACATGGTATACCTATGAAAAGTGTAAGCTTTGAAATATGTACACACTTAACCTCTCTAACCTATCTTACTTTTTCAAATAACACTGCAGCTCATGTTTGGTTGCTGAAATCAATTACTGCTGTTCTCTGCATATTTTTCTACAAGACTTCACCAACTGGACCTTCCAGATGTATTGAATTTTGACTCTTATAAATCCCATCTAGAATGAACAAAATCTGTCAAGAAATTATTCTATGGATACTCAGAATGAAAGGTGATCAGCATGAATTTCACAATGCTTCTAGATACAAAATGCATTAAAGAGTATAACTATAGCTTTATAGTTTATACCTATTAACTCTGATATGTACATAAAAATGAATATTAATAATTTCAGAATAGTATTCAGACTGAGCATCTGAACAGAAAATAAACAGTGCTACTTTCACAGATAGAACACTATGCCTGAATAAAAGTTTGTTGCTTGAAATCAACATTGTTCTAAAATAATAAATATTCACCTAATGAAAATTGTATAGTTAATGGCAAAGGGCAGAATTCCACAGTTGGGAAAAATTTAGTAACTGATTAACTAAAAAAATATCCATCAACACTATTGTAAAAACAAAACAAAAACAAAGCCTTAACTAGAACAACCTAGTCTTAGGGACAGAAAATATTTTTCAAGGTATCAGTTTAAAACATTTACAAAGCTTTACCTGAATGCACACAAAACCTTCCTGCCGAACATTTATATAGAAAAGTTATTTCCCACCCCCAACCCCAATACACTGGCTTCTGAAGCAGGCTGAAACGTTTTTGCCATTCAGCAAGCTGAACTCATTAACCAGCAAATTAAACTCAATAATTACCTTACAATAATTGTGGAAAGAGGGTATATTGCAAATAACGTTTTTGTTCCAAAAAAAACACGTTACTAGTGTTTAAAATGGATACTCATGTCAATTTATGACCAAGTTTTCAGGGGCGGGAAAAGTTGGGGGGCTTTTTTCTGAGTTTATGAAATTCGGGGGGGAAAACCCAGTTTGAACTGTGGGAGCTGTTCTTTTCTTTTTATTGCCTTCTATTCAATGAGTTAGGAAGAACAACAAAAAAACTTCCCAGTACTCATTCAACAATGCAGTCATCAAGCATGCTCAAAAGCTTAGTGTCAAAATCTCACTCTTTGGTTATCCTACTCTCACCCGGCCTTATTACCCAGTAAATTTGGAAAAGAAAGAAAAGAAAAGAAATCTGCCAGCTATAGAATTGGTGCTTTGATTCAAATTAAGTCCTGGTTTTATCAGCCCTGGTTTCAACTTTGCTAAAGTTTGCCTACGTTAGATATTTCCCTATACTAAATTGAATCTACTCAGCTTAACTAAATAATTGAATATCCAGACTAGGATGGGCAACTTGTAGTTCTCTTACAGCAGCTCCTAATCAGTAGAATAAATGGTAAAAGCATTCTGCAAGGTGTAGTTCAGAAGCCTCGGAAAGGTCAAAGTTCATTCTTGTAACAAACATAGTGAAATAAAGTGCCCTTACATTTTATAGAATGATAAACATTTTTTTTAAAAAGGAATACTTTGGAATGGAATATTTTATTTGGCCAAGCGTAGTTAAGACACACAAGGAATTTGTCTCCAGTTCAGAAGTCTTTACAGTAGCTTGGGTAAACCTCTGCTCCTTTAGTCTATGAATTCTATATCACCTAAGTTCCTGGAGAAAAACTTTTAATTGTGAAAAATAGTGATAAAATATGGAAAAAGGTGTTTTCTGTCACCATTTCTCTACGTTTCACCAAAGGTACAGAGAGTCCTCAACTTACAACAGTTCGTTTAGTGAGCGTTCAAAGTTACAACGGCATTGAAAAAAAACATATGACCGTTTTCCATACTTACAACTATTGCAGCATCCCTATGGTCATGTGATCAAAATTCCAATGCTTGGCAAATGACTCATATTTATGATGATTGCAGTGTCCCAGGGTCATGTGATCATATTTTGCGACCAAACATGCAAAGTCAATGGGAAAGCCAGATTCACTTGACAACTGCAGTGATTCACTTAACAACAATGTCAAGTAAAGTTGTAAAAAGGGACAAAACTCACTTAACAAATGTTTCACTTAGCAACAGAAATGTTGGGTTCAATTATGGTCGTAAGTCAAGGACTATCTGCAATTGTTTTTAGACGGAATGGAACAATATGCCACAGCCAACTCACTATGGAGAAACTCACTTAATTCCCTCTTATTTCACTTAATTGGTTTTATTTTTGTTGATCGCATTTTCATCAAAATTATGTTATCTCTTGGGTTAAAGGAAACCATTTCTATGACTACCAGATTTGGAATGCTTTGATGAATAATAAAAGGAACTAATCCTGCATTGAGTTGTTCCATGGCGAGTTGGCCACAGCGAATTATCCCGCAATGGATTGGGCTATAGTGAGTTGGCCATGGCGAGATGGCCACAGTGAGTTGTCCTAGACCCATTTTTAGACAGATGGAAATTGGAAGGGAAGTGCAATGAGGTTGGAAAAAAATATGTTATGAGTAGTTCCCAATTCCTGCTTACATTTAATTCCCAATACAATATGGCTTTCCAAATGTTGAATCTGTTTTTAGGATCTACAATGTATTTTAAATTCTCTCATTCTAATTCTGTCATAATTTCTGCTCACCATGAGTAAATATTCCTGTTCATTTTTGGAGGCAAGATCATCAATAACATAGATAGATCATTAATAACATAGACATCAATAACAAATTTATGCAAAATATGCATTGTAGGGGAATCAAAAAAGATGCATATTTCAAAGATTTTACTACTTTTTTCTGCATGGAAGAGAATATCTAAAAGTCCAGAGAGAAGTTTGCCAAACCAAATTGGAACTTCTTGTTGGTAAGGATTTTACTCCTAATGAAGATTTTTTTTTAAATCAGTCCATTCTACACTGCCTTCTGTCTTCTATCACTTGTTCTGGTAGGCAAGTTTTAAGAAACAGGGACAGCCCAGAATGACATAAAGATATTTATGAACCTTCCTAAAATTCAAAAAGTTTTATCTCCTTATGAAACATTCATAAGTAGAGTGGAACTTTAAAACTTGCTGTTTTAGTAGTAAAATGATTGTACTGCTTTGCTTAAGTAGAGGGTCTTCTAAGCATGGACAGATGCTGTTTTATAGCAAGGCAACTGACTGATGCATGTTCTGCCTCACCTATAAATTAAAATACTCTAACTTTAATTAAACCATCACATATACAAGTATAATATGTACTCTGGGTTGTTGTTTTTTTAACCTAAAAATTATTTTCAGAACCTTCACATTGGTGCTATCTATAATTGTTCCGTGCACATTCAGTGCATACTCATGCTGGACATATGTCCACAGAGGTGTCTTTGGACAACGCTGGCTCTTTGGCTGTGAATCAGAGATAAACACCACTCTTTAGAGTTGGACACAATTGACACCAGAAACCTTTATCTTTTTTTAA
Source organism: Pseudoxenodon macrops (assembly GCA_032467955.1). Classification (NCBI taxonomy): domain Eukaryota; kingdom Metazoa; phylum Chordata; class Lepidosauria; order Squamata; family Pseudoxenodontidae; genus Pseudoxenodon; species Pseudoxenodon macrops. The sequence continues at coordinate 107,750 of JANHFT010002071.1, forward strand.
TAGATAATACAACTTGTCGAAAAATTAAAAAAAGAGGTGGAAATGAATGATAAAGCTGCATAAATGCACTACAATAAATGAGAAAGAATAAAAGTGGTATCCCACTCAGTAATAGTAAACAGACCATCAATTCTAAGTCACTAACTCAAAATCACTGCAAATTTGCCAGTGATGGTATGAGAACAATTGTTATCTATTTAGCATGACACAGATACACCAGTTATGTTTCAGTTATATTTAGGTACTGCAGACCTAAATACCATCATAAAAGTTATCAGTAGCTGAGTAAAATATTCAATTTATGACTGTGCCATGAGGCTATTTATCTGTCCTGCAAATAGGAATGCTACTTTATAAGGACTCAATTCAACACCCCAGATAGCTGACCTAGAATATGGTGACAATAGAAATACACTAAATACAGAAACATTCTTTCTGTGGTGAAAATGAAGTGCATTACACCTTTAGCAGCATTCACTCCCAGCATTTATTTTCAAGAGAAAACACCCAGTATAACATAAATACATGGATAACATAAAAACTGTTCATGTGTCTGGTTTTTTAAAAAGCATTTTCATTTATTTTAAGTACAGTGACCAGATTATCTTTGGAAGAATAAAGGAAAAACCTGAAATAGTGAAACTCTAAAAAAGGTTCATAAGGAAAATTTTGTTTAATTGTTGATATGTATAACTTTGCTTCACAAGCGAAAATTCAAGAGCAAAGAGGAAAGTTCACAAAAATGCATATTGTAATAAAAATATCTAAAATCAAATGGTGTATGTAAATTTATTTCAACAAGACATTTCCATTTCCTTACTTTTTCTCAACAATATGAATGACTGTCAATTAAGCATTATCATTTGTCCAATAAAAAATAAGATAAAAGTAAGACAAAAGCGAATTTTTGAAGAAAAAAAAAATCTAAAGGATAGCTTTGTGAAATAAAAGTATCTTTACAATAAAGGATGTATGAGCATGATAATTGTAAGCCAAGTTTCCCCCTGACAGGCTCCAACTCTGTTCACCTTTAGGAACTTGTTAAGACTTGGCTTTTTCTCAAGCATTTGGGGCTCCTCTTTGGTTGTTTTGTTATCATGCATAGTCACCATATTCTATGATACACACACACACACATACACACAATACAAGTTTTGATGCTATGGTTATTTTTCTGGTTATTGTTTGTTTTCAGGTTGCACATTGCTCAGTCAAATTGTTTGAGCTGGGTGGTCTTTTAAATCAAGTAAGTAAGTAAGTAAGCAAGCAAATAAATAAACAAACAAATAAACAAACAAACAAACAAATAACACTAAGTCAAACTCAGTTCTGGATATATGTTGTTTTCTTGACATAATAAGAGAAAAAAATTGTGTCCAACTTTATTCCTCCAAATGTTACCTAAAAATGTCAGGATATTATTCATAATTGTAGAATCGTGACAAGGTTATGCTGAAGATAAGCAGAACTGGGAACAGCAAAGATATTTCTGTTTTGAGTGGATCCATTTTTGCAAGATGCATCCTTTAAAGATTGAACAGTTGTCCTCATAACTAAACAAGTAGAGGTGGAATGAAAACCATTTTCCTTTCTTCTTGCCACATATTTACCTTTTTCAAGTTACCCAAAGCTGCAGGGGATAAGATTGTGGTACAATCACATCACATCATCTAAATGGTGGGGCTGCAATTTGGGGGGGAAATTGTTGTTTATACAAAATAAATATAATAATCTTCCCAGAAGAACAGCACATCAATTTTAAGTCTTAAAATTGCTTTAAAAAGCTTGGGGACTACTACAATGGGTGTGGTTATTCACAATTATTCTCATGTATATTTTTATACAGGGCTGCGATGGCTCAGCGGTTAAAATCACTGAGCTTGTCAGCTGGAAAGCTGCCACCCTGGGTTTGAGACCGAAGTGCCATTCAATAGGGTGAACTCCTGTTCCTTGGCCCAGCTGCTGCCCATCTAGCAGTTCAAATGCATGCAAATGCCAGTAGATAAATAGATATCACTTCGGTGGGAAAGTAATAGCATTCTGTGCACCTCTGGTTTATAGCCATGCAGGCTACATAACCACGGAAAATGTCCGTCTCCAAGAAACAGACACATCAGACAAGTAAGTCTTTACCTTGCTGTATCTATTAGATTGGAATATCAAAGTGTTACATCAAACGTATCATTTTATAAGCAGACCAAATTATTTATAATATATTCTAGGATCCTGAAGTAGCAACGTTATTACAGTTATTTTGTAGGGTGCAAATTTTTACTGATTTATTTTTAATCTGTGTTTTTCTCTATTTAAAAGAGAGAGAGAGAGAGAGAATGTCCAGCTTCACTTCCATACCTTTTACACTTACACTGGCTCATAAGAAATATGAGAGCAAAAACATTTTCAGTACTACTTTTGGAGCAAATACGAATATTTGCTGCTCCAGTAGATACTTTCTCTTTTTTACTAGACGGAAGTTGAGTGATGCAGGGAGCCAGAATGTTAATATGCTATTGGTGACATCTTCTTGGAAAAGAATTCAGAACGGATAATTTCCTCTTTTGGGAAGGGGAAGGGGGCTTACCTAGTAATTTGGATATGTCAGAGAGTTGAACTGGCATTGCATCTTCTGCCATTCCAAATTAAAAGATTAAAATTAAATATGAACTAGACATGTGGATTAGGGGGGGAAAAGGATGATGGTTTGTACCTTTAACAAGCTCTGCCAATGAATCATCAAGCTTTGAAGGTCGATATAAATAGTGTTAATTAATCTTACAATAAATCTCACTGGGATCAGATCCCTGCTTCCATTTATACATGTTAACAGTGCTCTGGGTTTACCAATTATTTTTCCTGTAAATGTTTCGCTTTATCCTTTTAAAAATAAAATCCCATTATTGAAAGTATTTTAAAGCAAGCAATTCTTTAAAACAACGTGTTCTTGCAACTGCCTATATTCTGAATGCCTCTATACAGGTCAAATATTTTCAGACTGCTGCAGTTGATGGCTCATGGATGCCAATGACAATTATTAGAATTGTTCCAAACTGTCATCAGCTCTATATCTCAGTTTCACAGAATGAGGTAGATACTATCCAATGTGTTATGATTATTAGACCATTATCTGTTGATTTATCTTTTTTCTTTGGCAAAAGTGATGCATCAACTAGAATAGCCTGCTTCCAGACAAAGATGGTTCCTTGGAGTTACTAGAGATACTAGGAGAATTTCGCTACTGATATGGGTGATGATCTATCTAAGATCTGGCCACACATTGTTACACAAACTTGACTTACCCTATTGTTACTCCCAAATGACATCCTCCATTTGGTGGTTGGTACTAAAGCAATGATATAGTTGGAGTACAAGTTAGGGATGACTACAGTAATGCTGAATCTGATGTAATATGAATGAACGCTTATCATTAAGCCTAGTTTTTAATAGGGAAAACAGCAAAGGAGCACATCTACCTCTATTACATTAACATGGTCACATGCAGCAGAACACTTTGGGAAGAGGATATTACATTCTGAGCCTGAATAAAGCTTTAGACCAGTGAAATATCTTCTATTAAGTCTCCGTTGAAGATTAAAAAAACTGCTTTTGAGTCAATAAGTCTATAATGGTTTACATTCTTATGAATGCAGTGATATATATTACTACCGCATTTCTCAATCTTTTTCCACCCATGTCTCCCTTGTTATTCTTCTATGGTTCCCCAAATTCAAGTTCCATTACTAGATATAGACTTGGAATAAGAGAAGGTGTTCTCTGGCATCAACAAGTCAATATTTGCAGTATAATACCCTTTAGTTGTCTCTGTCCTCTCAGCAGGTGCCATTCAGTCTGTTACATGTTTTCACCTGTGGCTCCATTAAAACATCCTAGAGTAGCAGCTCCCAACCTTTTGGGTACCAGGGACTGGTTCCATGGAAAAGGTTTTTCCATGAACCGAGCGGGTGTGGTTTTGTGTGCTGCTGGCACACTGTGGATGGGGCTTTGTTGTTTATGCAGCCTAGTTTGCTGGCATGCTGCGAACCAGAAATTGGGGACCCCTGCCCTAGAGGGCCCCAAATGAAAACCATTGGCTTATTAAACAAGCTTCCTCTCTTAGCTGTCTTGAACTTGGTTGAAGCTTCTCTGATACTCAAAAAGGCTGGCTGGTGAGGAATCACGCACTAAGAAGCCACTACAAACAACTGACTTTGTATGATTGCATACCCTTTTTATATCCAATTCAGTTAAATCCTTCTCCTTCCATTTCTATGCTTCACAAAATCCCTGCATTCTGTTTCTCAGCTTCAGCCCCTGGAAATACTCTAATTCCCAGCATTCTCCCCCAATTTAATGTATACAGTAAAACTATTTCCATCAGATTTTTTTTGATGATCATGCCAATTTTCTTAACTGACAAATATTTAGAATGAATACATTAAAGACTAATTTACATATATGACTCAATACAGAGAAAAGTACATTTTTCTATTTAAAAAAAGTAATGGCAAAAAGTGCACATATTAGAAAAACATATAACAATTGTATATACTAGAAGTGTGTAAATGTATGAATATTTATGGGAACTTTTTCTGCTCAGTTCATAAATAGCAGACTAACCAAGTTTATTTATGGAAAGAAAAATCAGCAAAATCAAAACTGACAGTCTCACCTAGAGAGAATAAGATAAGGCTAATTAAGAGGCAACAATACATTTGCAAAGTCTCTAAAGACCAGATACAAAAAAAAATCTCTCTCCAGGAATAATATATATAAAAAGTCCTTTTCAAAATAAAGTTTAATGCAAGAAATGTAATCATAAATTGTTAGTGCCTATTTCAGAAGTTATTGCTTCCTACAGATTAAAGACATCATAGATCTTGTTTGGATCAGGAAACACAGACATAAATTTAAATTTAAGAGACTTGGTCTTATCTCTTAACCCCACCCAAACACAAATCAGTTAAATTCTAATCCAATTTTGGATCAGTCAATTATATTAAAATAAACATTTAAATATACTGGCTCAATTGTACAGTATGTTCTATTTCACAGTTCTGTAAAGGAGCATCATTTTTGGCAAACCAAAACATCTGAACTCCCACCAATTGTGCCACAACACAATGTGGCTGGTCACACATATAACAACTATCGAATTGTTGAAATAAATTCTGAAATAAGTTTCAGAAATGTCAGCACCACTGAAAGAGAAAGCATGAGAGCAGTATACTAGTATTTGAGGGGCTGCCACAAAGAAAAGGGGGTCAACTTATTTTCCAAAGCACCAGAAAGCAAGACAAGAAGCAATGGATGGAAATTAATCCAAGAGAGAAGCAACCTGGAACTAAGGAGAAACTTCCTAACAGTGTGAATCATTAATCAGTGGAACAGCTTGCCTTCAGAAGTTGTGGATGCTTCATCATTGGAAGTTTTAAAGAAGCTACTGGATAGCCTCTTGTCTCAAATGGTATAGGGTCTCCTGCTTGAGCAGGGCGTTGGACTAGAAGACCTCCAACGTCCCTTCCAGCTCTATTCTGATTGCTTTCTTGCTTAAAGTTAGTATGGTAAACTTTTACAAGTTCTTTGTTGTTTCTTATCAAAAGACAAATAAATACTGTAGAGAAATCTGTTCAGTAAGCCTTGCACAGGCACTATCAATGAGGCTGGTGAATTATGTTGCTGCCTTTAAACTATATTATGCAATTCAGTAGCTTTACTTTTAAAACTTTTGCCATCTGTTACAGGAAGCTGCAGCCTACTGACCCAGCCTACTACTCAGTCACTTTTCATGCACAGACAAGCTTTTTGGTGTTCTTAAGGTGTGTTCCCTTTGTACTGACTGAACTTCCAAAAAGCCTGAGGATCACAAGAGAACTTATCTAAGACATTCCAGTGGGATTAGATTATAACAGTAAGAATCATGATCACACAAATCATATTTTATGAAGGAATACCATAATAAGGTATATTTTCTTTAAAAAATTATCAACCCATTAGACCAAACATTTACTCATTATTTACTAGAAAAGAAGGAATTCCAAATATAATCTACAAGTGAGAATAATATGACACATTCTTCCAGAAAAGAAAGGAATGACTTGAGAAAAATGCAATGTATTTAATATATTTGATATTTAATTTAGAAAATGTAGTTTACAAATAAGAATTATATGACATATTCTTCTAGGAAAATAAGGAATGACTCAACAAAAGGAAATTTAGTCAAAATATTGTTCTACTTTAAAAAAAAAAACCAGCCTGAAATTTTATTACAATAAAATGTTTTCAAAGTATTGCAATTCTGCTGTCAGCTTACACAAAGCATATTCCTCAACAAAGTCTAGTCACTAATATAACACCTGAGATTTCAGAACCAATAAACATCATTATTACTTATTTCACTAAGCATTTCAGGATTGTGCTTGTTTTATTATTATATATTAATTGTATTAGTCAAAATGTTTTTCTCATTTTAATATATAGCTGCTATTCAATTTATGACCGTAATTGAGCCCACAATTACAGTCATAAGTTGTAACAGTTGTTTAGCATGTTATTATTATTTTATTATTATTAACAGAGTTGGAAGGGACCTTGCAGGTCATCTAGTCCAACCCCCTGCTCAAGCAGGAGACTCTA
>JANHFT010002071.1:114482-135199 GCA_032467955.1 Pseudoxenodon macrops
CCCTAGATCTGGATTGTATCCCTCTATTAATGCAGCTTAGGATTGTATTGGCTTTTTTGGCTGCTGCTGCACACTGCAGGCTCATGTTTAGCTGGTTGTCTACTAAGACTCCTAGATCCCTCTCACAGTCACTGCTATTGAGTCTGGTCACCACATGACTGTGTGCCGATTTTACAACCATTTTACAGCAGTCATTAAGTGAACACAGCACTTGTAATGTGAACATTGAAGTTATAAAGTGAATATCACAGCTGTTTAGTGAAGGCCACAGTCATTAAGCAAGGCCATTATTCACTATAGGTTTTGTTTTGCCTGAAACTGGAAATAAATGACAGTTGCCAGCCAAAATGTTATAAACCACAGTCACATGACAGTAGAATGCTGCAAGCAGCCATAAATGAGGCCAAATTGCCAAGTACCGCAAATGTGGTTATGTGACCATAGGCTGGTGGCAGTGTTGGTGGTGGAGGCAACTGTCAGAACTTCAAATATGGGTTGTAAGTAGATTTTTGAGGTCCACTGTAACATAGTACAGTCACTAAGTGGTCAGTCATGAGTCAAGGACTATCTCTATTGCAACTGGATCTGGAAGACAGGCAGCCTACAGTCTATAAAATAAATGCTCAAAAGGAATAAAACAGTTACCACAGGGTTTCTGTGCCCACATCCCATCGACCAGTGTGCTTCTCTAGGTAGCCAAAAGAGCACCAACTATATACTGTATCAGAGACGAATGAAGCCCACAAAGTACAAAAATTATTTTTAGAAATAAATCAGAACAACCCAATAGGGACTTAGCATATTCAGGAAATCTAGAAAGCGGATGATGTATCTGGACAATAAACAATAAACCAAGCGAGAAAGGAATAAATAGAGAAATATGGGAACAATGATACTGACTGACTGACTGCTGCAATATGCTTTGCACCTCATAGCAACATCCATCACTGACACAGCACTATGAAAAGTTTACCTCTGAGCATAGATCAGAAAAATTTGGTCCTTGTAATCAAAAAAGAAACAAAACATTATGAATGGCTCAGCAACTTGGCTTGCTCTTGAGAGTTTAAGAAGAGATAAAATGTAAATGCCTCCAATGTTTTTCAATAACCAGACTACTTATTCATTTTTATTTGTAGACTATCTTTGCTAAGTTTAAATATTCAGTATATTAGTTAAATGGCAAGAGCAGGCACTGAAAGTAAACTATAGCTCAGCCTGTTGATTATGGATTAAAAGGCATCAACATATTATGCAATATGACAGTATCACACCACTTAATACTTAAGAAATATTAAGAAAATGAATGACAATGTGTTCAGGATGAGAGGGATTAAAAAGAAAGTCATAACTCTTCCATATAAATTGGTCTATAAAACACTGAGGCAAGATTACCACAACATCATGTATTCATATGATAAAACATTTAATACAAATCATGCAGGCAAGCACATGATCCTTTTATACACACAACAGTTTTAGTCAGATGTTAAAGAATTTTATTTTGGTTGAAGTTATTTGAAAGGAAACAATAGTATTATTATTAAACTAGTTTAATGCTCACTTCCCTTCAACAACTCTGGGAGAAATGTGATCCCTAGACTTTTCATTACAAAGGAAGAAAATAAGTAGCAGAACAAATCCTCCATTTCCCATTTCTGCAAACAGTAAGAAGTATCATGATCTCTTCCATCTAGGAACTAATTGAAACCAGAGAGGGGTGAGAGTTTTCTCTAAGTGTACTTTTTCAGATTGATTAAATAACATTAAAGGCCACAGCTAAACATGCTGCATGTGAGGCAGAATATGCAACTGCTCAAGAAAGACCACTGCCTGACCCCCTTTTGCACACATTTATTTTAAGGTAAGCACTTCCTATATTACTGCAAACAGAAAAAACATATATGTGTGTGAATCATCTGTATTATTTTATGACAGCATGTATTTGGGTTTAGCTTTGCATGGGTGAGTTTGTTTTAGCCAGCACATTTGGAGTAATCTTTTCTGTAGCAGAGACATTGCTTTACACCAATAATTTAAAAGATGTAAGTGAATTTCATAGTTTCCCTGAGAGAACTGCAGTTTCAGCTGTTTAAAAGAAGATCAAAAAAAAAAAAAAAAAGGCTAAAGGCATCTATGTTCAGACATAGTTTTGGTCTCAAAATTTGAATTAAAAATAATCATGATCAGATGTTCTTTTGTGTTCTTAGAACTCTGAACTACCATTTTTAACAACTGGAAAGCCCTCTTAGATAAGGGAAGGAATTTATTTAGTTTGCATTCTAATTTGACCAATTCTTACATTTTTATATATAATTCAGAATAAAATAATATTGACAAATGGTTGCATTTTTATGCTCTTGAAACGTAGTTTGAAATTCAAATAATGTACAAAAAGATTGCACATTATAAGCAATACATACTAAAATATGGACCTTGGACAAAAACAAAAAACTTGTAAACTGATGAGAAAAATGGAAATAATGAAATTTTGACAAAGAAAATTGAGCAAATTTAAGCCTGACGTGCAGAGCCATGGTGGTGCAGTGGTTAGAGTGCAGTACTGCAGGCTACTTCTGCTGATCACCGGCTGCCAGCAGTTTGGCCCATCGAATCTCACCAAGCGCAAGGTTGACTCATCCTTCAGAGGTCAGTAAAATTAAGACCCAGATTGTTGATTGATTGTTGTCAGCAATATACTGACTCTGTAAACTGCTTAGAGAGGGCTGTAGAGCAGTATATAAGTCTAAGTACTATTGCTAAGCTCTATCATTACCCAACTGCTAAAACCTCTGTTTGGTTTTTTTATTATAGAAATGCTTTGGACCTGATATGAGCAAAGCCTCTATCCACTATTAACACCATGCCTCAGAGCAGCATAGAAGTGCTGCTGTGAAATATTGTTCTCAGTTATTTATGAAGAGTGTAAAAATAGGATTTAACAAACACAGCATAAACTTTACATTTATGAAAAGCTATTTGAAATATGTGATACTTTGGGTTAAGCATAATTAACATAATTCATTTTATAAAAATAACCCTAGGATGCCAGTTGCCCATGGATAGACATCTGTAGGGAGGGGAAAACGACTAATACATCACTCATTTGAAACAATATGGGCATTGTCCTAGTCTTGACATTTTTACTTCTAAGTAAAACCATAAGAAAATGAAATGATGGGAATGAGCAATTGTCATGTGCTATACATTTACATTTATAATGACATAGATCTGAATATATGGTATCTAAATTCATGCTCAAAAAAACACATATTAATTAGGAGAAAGAAAGAAGATGTGGTTGTGGGATAGTTAACTCTGAATACTGTAATTTACTGATAAATAATACTGACATATACTCATCTTCCCTTTATACCACCACTAACATTAAAAAGAGATAATTTAACTCACTGAACTTAACTGACAAAAGAAAATGTTGCTTCACATTAATGTGCATAAATTTAATGCAAAAGATCTCCCAAGCATAAAAAATGGTCTTCCAATTCAAATATGTGAGATACACATTGAAGTAAAATACAAGCAAAAATCAAGAGTTTTCCATTTGGAATAATAAGATCCAAAAATAGCCTGCCTCTCAGCGTAAGTCACACTATGAGTAAGATGGCCGATCCCTAAATTTGATAAATATATTAAGCACTATCGACCCATATTTTAATTTACTTAAGTATATATTGTGCACAATTTCATATGGTTAATAAACCCAGTTCCACAGTTTGAACAATTTGTGTTCTTAGAATTCTCCACGAACCACAAAAACCAGCACTGGGCTCATACAGAAGTTTCTTCAAAATCTTTTAAGTATCAAAAGTTAAGAGACAAGAAAAAAGCTTTGAAGCAAGCAATACACTTTGTCAAGGCAAATTTTGCCTCAGAAATGCTCACTTGACTCCAAAGTAGAAACTTCTGTGTTGAGGTCAGTCTAAATTGCTTTGCCTTTATGCTCTCCTTTATCAATGCCTCAGAAGACAAGTAATCTGTAGCCAAATATTATTCCTGTTTTAGTCCACTGGTTCAATAGTGTTTATATTCTAAATCTCAGCAGGCATATGTTTGCATCCCGAATCTCAGCAGGTACATCTTGTTTTGCAGGGCAGGAAGGAATCAAATGCAAAAGAAAAGATGGTTTAAACGTAAGGACAGAAACATCTCAGGTGAATTTCAATATTACATGGTACATGGTCATGGGTACTAACTGACGGTGGAGAAACTAAATTATTTCCTCCATTCTCCAGCAAAAAATGCAACTTATCTACAATAAATTAAATTAAACATTAAATTCTAACTGTATGAGTTTCAAAATTCAAAAGTAAAATTGAAAGAGTGTTTTTTGCCCAATTAATATATCTGCACTCAATATTTATTTTCAAAAATGACCATAGAATTCTGGGGGAAGCCCACTCTCCATCTTATTTCAGTCTCAGAATTCATTTTCTGACATTATTTTTATTTAATATTGAAATTGTATGTACAGTACTCAGGTGCATTGCAGTAGCTCAGTATTTGAAGGCATTTTGCTGCTGATTCCTATGTTACATCATGTAGAATAATTCTCTTACCTGCAAGTTCCTCTTTGACTCTTTTGTTATGAGCGAAACAAAACAAAAACAAAAAACAACCCAGTTCATGTAAATGGTAGGGTATACCGGTAGTGAAGCATAAAGTCAATACTGTATAAATCTTACCTGTGTAACTATTTTTGTTGAGTCTTTTTGACTCTTGGTTACTGTCTAGATCAGTGTCAAACTCACGGCATCACGTTGTCATGATGTACCATGACTTATCCCCCTTTGCTAAATTGGGGGGTTGGCATGGCCAGTGTGTGATACATCCAGGTTGTTTGTTTAACACCTCTGGTCTAGACAGTCCCTGCAGTTCTGCTGGCATGATTTTGGAAGGGATTTGCTACTACCTCCCTTTCAGGGCTAAGAGAAACTAACTGATCCAAGGACATCCAACTGGCTTAATGCTAAGGCAAGACTAGAACTAACAGTCTCCTGGGTTCTAGAGTGGTGCCTTTAACCTCAGTCTGATCCTTTTTAAATCCGTTTTTCCTTTAACTAAAATAAGATGGTGCATTTTTTAAAAAGTCCATATTAATTAATTAATTAAGTCCATTAAATACCAGAACAGCTGATATTTACCTGCTTTATTATTCGGGGCGGGGCAAAAATGGCTGTATTCGGTGTATAAGACGCACCAACATTTCCACCCTCTTTAAGGGTGCGGAATAGTTGTGTCTTATACTCTAAAAATATGGTATTTGTACAGTGGCAATCTATGCCAATTCTTTCTCTATATAAATACTGGAGTTGGGTAGCAGAAAACAAGCAAACTGGTAATAGTATGTCCATTGAGTATCTAATTATAAGTTGAGGTATGAAGTAAGAAAGATCACTATATTTGTGACCTAAAGAACAGTTTGTCTACAGTTCCCATAAAGGAATATATAATATTTGCAAAATGTCCACTAATATGAAAAGAAACTGTATCAGAAGAGAACATTTACGGGAAAGGCAGAAGAATATGAAGGATGTCTCTGGAAGGAACAAATAAGTTAAAGATTAAGAAAACAGAATTTACTGTGAAGAGAGCTCTTTGTAACATAAGGGTATTTTACTTGTGGGTTTTCCTGTTATGAGCATTAGCAATTCCCATTATAAAATCCACAACAATTTCCTCACTGTCTAAATCACATGCTCCAGCAAAACATGGCAAAAACTGTGTTAATACTAAACTGATATTAGAACAACACACATATTACTTTCTTACCCAAATTAAAGGTAATCAAGGCTCATGAGGTTCTGGATAGCTAGTAGCACAGCCCACAAGATCATAAAGTTTTAACATGTGATTTATATGCATTAACTATATTATATATTTTATATGCAGCTCAGGACAATTTCTCTTTATTCAATGCAAGACAAAAGGTTGGACATCCACATTCTTACTAATTTGAAGTGCATATGACAACCACCAATCAGTTACTTGAAGAATTCCCTTTTAAGCACACAGCTGGCAGCGCTATAAGCAGATGGTTTATAGCAAAGCATACTTCCATTCTTTTTTTCCCCTGCTTCATTTCCATTATGTTTGTCTTTTTCTGCACCTTCACTCAGTCAGATACTTAAACCAGAATGCTTATAGCCAGAGATTCAAGGACATAGCTCTGATAAGATACTTATGTTGCTGGTATACCTTAGATACCAATTATGCTCTCCTGCCTTAATGTTCTACTGGACTGAGAGCCATTTGTATCTCAGTGGAGGTAATGGTTGGCACCTCTGTTATTCTGTTATTTATTGTAATGGACTAATCTAGTCTCAGGCACTTTGCTTTTGAACATGCCAGATCTTGTTAGGGGGTCTATGCACAACCCACAAGTAGTTTTACAAACAATGCTGGGGGGAGGTTGTAGTCCTGTAGCATGTCATTTCTCATTGTTAAAATGGATTTTTTAAACATTAAAATGAAGTGAATCGGGGAAATTTATGGATGTCAAAGGGGCTACCTTAGTTATTCTGCCTTAATATGTTATGGACATATAATGTATATTCTGTTTACATTTTTCAGACTCAGGTTATGAATTACGGTAACTTCAAAGGCTTTTAAAGTATAAGGGAAAGCAGTATTAAATACAAGAGTAAGCAGAGTTCAGCTCTAGATAAGGTTCCCTTCCATTAACTCTCCTGCCTTTTCCAGTTGCTGGCAATCTTTCTCATGTCTCTCTTTCAGTGCTATAATTTTTACCATGGCAATGTCCCAAGTAAGCAGGCTCAACATTACTTTTTCCAAGCACCCCAGGCATTAAGCCCTCATCTCTTTTCTTTTTCTCAAAGCAATCAACTAATAGAGGTTGAGTTTCTGAGAGCTGGGAATGTCATCAGACATATAGAGGTTAATCTCACCAGTGTAATATAGAGGACCAATACACTAGTTAAGACTTCGGACTTAGCCATTGATGGGTAACTTTTGAACAAAACATACTCTCTTAACATAAGGCTTTTTGAGTGAATAAAATGATAAAAGATCCATCTGAATTTATTTATTTGTTTGTTTGTTTGTTAATTAAATTTATATGCCACCCATCTCCCTGTTGAAGTGACTTTGGATGGCTTATTTCTATATGTTGCCTGCAACTATGTGAGGAAGGACATAGTGTAAATCAATCAAATTGACTTAGCTATAGATAACTCACACTGTTTCATAGTTTTGGTGGTGAATGGTTTGGTTTTCTGAGTCTGGAATGAATCCAGTTAAAGAGGAGTGGTCACAAACCTCTAGACATCTTTCTGTATTTTAAAAGGTCTAAATTCAAAGGATCTGGATTTACACCCATATATCAATTGCAGTCTCCCTTAAGTTTAAAACCAAATCCATATTCAGAAAAAATATGAGTGTTTTAAATATTATTGCTCATTATAGAATCAATCTGCTAGCAAAAACTGGTGTAGTCATATTATTTATATTTATGTATTGTAATATTTTGTAGTCTTTCTCTTGGGTTCTGTTGAATTTAATGTAAACCACCCTGAATCACTTTGACAACTATTTCAAGTAAATAAATAAATAGGAACTCTCTCACTAAATGTTTTCTCTTAACACTACCAACATACTACCAGCCCAACTTTTAAAAAATAAAATATATGAATTCAATTTTTAGTTAGAATTTTCATTTCTGATTTTGCGTCAGTCTGAATATAACCAAGAAACAAAAGATACTATTTTAACTATCGGAAATTTTACTTAATCCATGTGGGCAGCTGCAGATACTGGGCAGGTAAGTCTATCCTAAGCATGTTTACTTTACTACAGACTTTTAAACAACTTTCTCCCAAGCATTTTTGCACAAGATTACAGTTTCATACTTCTACCAATATCCTCACTGCAGAAAGTTAAAAAGGAAAGTCAGAATTTATTCAAGTGCCCTATAAGATCTTTTACTCCTTATACAATACTTAAGAATATTTCAAAACTGAGGAAATCCAGTATTACAGTAAATGAGAACGCATCAGACAACTGAAATCATTCTGTAGGGGGCAGTTCAGTCCAATATGAGAAGCAAACATTCCTTTAGATTTAGAACTTCAGTTTGATCTGAATCTAAGCTCAAACAACTGAACAAATCTACTAGCCAGCACTCAATGCCTAAAAACTGTAGCAATAAAAAAATGACCTGCTATATTATAATTTATTTAGAACTATCACAGAAAAGTATTTCTATGTAATGTAAAATTGACTGAGAAGCAGAATTTGAATGCTCAATATCATCCTTATTCTGCTGAGTTTCAATAAAAAGTTCTTACATGCTAGCAAGAACGTATTATTTTTTTCAATTTATAAATTTCTATGAGTATGAGAGCTACAAAAAAAGGAAAGTTGCAGAAAGAAAGCAAGATAGTCGAATTATATTATTCAGTAAGCTTGAAGAGGGAGCTCTTGCAATCTTCAACTACATATTTCAAACAACCTAGTATTTGTGTGTCTTTTTTTTAATTGTCAGCTGGTCTTTAATCTTCCCCAACTGGTATGAAACATACCATCTCTTATTACCTTATGGCATTCTCTAACTTTGCAACCAATCACAACTTTTCTCACTATCCACTACTAGACTCCTGACTCGAATTTTCTCAAGCATTATGGCCACATGCTATGAACAAACTATACCAGCAAATCACATCCCTCCCCCCAATAACATGCAGCAAAGAGTGGGAGGAGAATGGGAAGAAATAAGAAAATATCTTCCTGGTAAATATAATTCCAATTATACATTTTTGAGACAGAAGCAGTCTTAAATGTGAGCAAAAGTCACAAGCTCTAGATTTCAAGGAAATGTTTGACACAGGCATTTTCACAGAGATGGCTTCAAAATCAGTCCTCAGCAAAAGCTGGTTTAGGAAGAACAGACTAACCACATATTAAACTTCCTGGCAGTCCAGACTGTTTAGAACCACTTTTAGTACCGTCCCAGATCCCTGGGAAGGATGGTGGTTGTAACCCTGCAGTTTCAGAAAGTTAACAGAGCACAGCCAAAACTGGGTTTAATAAAAAGGGGGGAAAAGCATTGCCCAATAAAGTGGGAGATGGTGTGAAGTTCTTCCATCCTTTCCAGAGCCAAGCTACTGCTAGAGACGTTAACGTGTTTTTTTTTAATGGACCCAAACGGGTTAGAATAGCATCTATGCACTACAATAAAGCCCTCTTTATTTAAAGCCCCAGGGAATGTAAAGATCCAAACCGGACCTCTTAAATGAACGCGACACTGTTCGTGGCTTAAGCTCTTAAAAATTCTTCAAGTCATATCTAAAAAGCTTGATTCCTCATCCCAGCCGCGCTTGCATTTATTCAGAGAAAACAAGCACTTGGCCCAAGCATGAAGACTTTTCCTCCCCATTAGCGAAGGCTCAGCTGCTGGGATCGATTTGCTCTCTTTTCTTTTCTTTTTCTTTTCTTTTCAAGTAGGCTTCCCGACCCCTCAATCCCGCCTGCCTGAACCCGGCACCCCAGGACCATCTCAGTCTCTCCTCAGGCGATTGGAAGTGGGCGGCAGGCTTTCCCGTTAAAGCGGCTAGAAATCCCTTTGTTCGCCTTGCAGAAGCCGGGCGGGGGCGGAGGGGAGAAGGAGAAGGGCGCAAAGGCAGCTTACTCACCGGAGATCTCCGCCTGGGGAACCACGTTCGGGCTGAATCCTTTCGCTCCATAGAGTTGCCGGAGCTCAGAGCAGCTCCTCGCCTTATTGCCCCCTTCACTCCTGGCCGAACAGGTCGCGGCGACACACAGTAGCCAAAATCCCTCCGGGAAGAAACGCATCCTGCCGCGTGTCCCAATCCCTCGCCTAAAAGGAACCTGCAGCCGCCGCGGGAAGGGGGCACAAAAATAGAGAGAGAGAGAGAGGAGCAGCGTCCCGCCGGTCTCCGCGTGCCGCTCGGTACTCTCTTTTCAAGAGCTCTTGCTGGTGGCGGGGAGGTGATCGCTCAACCCCTCCTTCCGCTGGGCATCCCTCCCTTCGGATGCCTTCCTTTTTCTCCCCCGCTGGCAACAAGCAAACCCTTCAGGGGGAGGCGGCGAACAATACAATCACAGCGCGCAGCGCACAAGGTGGCCAAGTCAGCGGTGGGGGTCAGGCCACTTCCAGACAGGGAAGAGGCGGCCGAGGGGCGCGCTTCCCAAAGCAAAGAGGTGAAAGGTGGGAAAGAGGCTGAACTTCGACACAATGCACAACGGCCACTCTCAAAAAGCAGATGCCGGCGAAGGAAATTCGCGTGCCGGCTCCTGAGATCGGCTCCAAAAACAAATGGAAAAAGGAGGAGGTTGCATTGGAGGGGAGGGGGCAACCAAACAAGCAGCCAAACGGAGCTTTTGTATACAATGTGTGATTGTTGTTGTTGTTGTTGTTTGGGGGGGGAATCCTTTGATTTTAAAAAAAGCAGAGTGAAAGGAGACGTTTCATCTTTCAAATCTTGCCCAGAGTGTGGAGAAACCAAAGGATGCTAATAAAGGTGGAGAAATGGTTATTAAGTCGGGGGGAGGGAAGTTTTGAGCGCGGAAAACGATGATGAAGGAGAAGAAGCGGCACCAGGCGCTCTTCACTGGCCGGATTAAGTGCAGGTCTCCCAGGCAGGAGTGAGTAGCGCGCGCGGGGCCGCCTGGATGACTCCGCTGCACCCGCGGACGGTGGTGGCGGCGGCACGAAACAGCAGCACCAGCAGCAGCAGCACCACCACCACCTGCAAACGCAGCCAGAACCAGAAAGAGGCGGCTCCATAACAAGGCAAGGCTTCCCCGCCGGACGTGACATCACACCCAAAGACAGCCAATCCGAAAAGAGCGTGGCTTTTTTGCCCAGCGATCCCGCCGAAGCCCCACCCCTTTTCTTCAACTGCACACAGAGATG
Source organism: Pseudoxenodon macrops (assembly GCA_032467955.1). Lineage (NCBI taxonomy): Eukaryota > Metazoa > Chordata > Lepidosauria > Squamata > Pseudoxenodontidae > Pseudoxenodon > Pseudoxenodon macrops. Next base: position 125,395 of record JANHFT010002071.1, read on the forward strand.
TAGGATGCTTCACTGCCCCCCCCTCTCACCGGGAAAACAAAACAAAACTGCTGCTGCTAATTCCGGCTCCTTGTTGGGATCGCCGTGCCAAAACCTCCTGAACTGAACTGAGAAGCGGGGGCCGGTTTGTCTTTAGCAGAAATCAGAACACGGTTGCGTTTAAAAGCAGGGAAGCACGAAGAGAAGGAAGGAAGGAAGCGCATTTGGGGCATCCCGCCTTCCAGACTTTTACATGTACACACCCAACGCACGTTATTGCTGGACAAGGTTAGTTAGTATGCAGAAAAGGAGAGGAGGAAACCTTTGGACACAATTTAAAGAACGTGGCAAGCATCTGTTTTTCTCACTGTTCCGGCGAGCCACCGGAGAAAATAACCCTAACACGGCGGAGGCGACCTTTTTGTTCTTCTGATCCGGACTATAATCCCCACAGTCCCTTTTGCCCATTGACAATTGTGTGGCACTGATAAGATGTCAAAGTCTAAACAATCGCCGAAAAAGACCCCTGATTGCCCGAGTAGAAATGGATTAGGTGGCCGCGGTGTGTGCTGGAGAACCACAACTGAAACCTTTTAAGTCAATGGGTTTAAATAGCGCGGTGCTCCTGTTAAATGATATGCCTGGAATCCCTCCCGCTCGGCCACCCGCCCTCCCTTCGCCGCTGCTGCCGCTGCTGCCGCGGCTCAAATGAAGGCGGGCGAAAACCTTTTGCGAAGAGCAAAAGCGAAGAGATGAATAGCGGCAAAGCACTTGTGCTATTGTTTCGGCCTCGCCTCTCTAAGTGCGCTTGATTGACTGGTGGGGGGGGACTCCAGTCCAGAGCCTCTCGGATTTCGTTCAGGAGCTGCTAAAATGATTAGCATTGACCGAACATACCGCACTTACCAGCCCTGGTTTCCAGAAAGGAATACAGTAGCATTTATCAGAAATATCGCTCTTCAATAAGGGACTAAAACTGGGGGGGTGTCGGGTGTGGAGGGAGAAAAAAAAGCATCTCCCCTTCCTTTCCCAAGATAATTGTTCCACAAAGCCCCAAGGTGCCAATAGGTTCCAGTTCCAGTTTAAAGTAATCACTCAACACTCAAAATCATTTGTCTGAAGTGGTGTAGGGCTTCCTGCCTAAGCAGGGGGTTGGACTAGAAGACCTCCAAGGTCCCTTCCAACTCTGTTATTCTATTTCTACTCTTGCTGGATATTAACCATCAGGGTAGAGGGCAAGAGCAGCCTGTGTTTTGCAGGATGCACAGTTTACATAAAAGTAAAACTACTGCTAGTGGTTTCAGAATAGGGTTGTTGTTTTTGTCCAAAAAGGTTATCAGCAACTACTTGACATTTCTGTGGGTAATTAGAAAACACAAAATGAAATTCTTCACTAAAAGATAATTCTGGGTTATTATTGAAACACAAGGGGGGTACACCTTGTCAACATATTTGACAAAAGCCTTTGGGCATAGTGGGGCTTTCTTCAATGAGGAAAAGTTCCCAACCTCAAGAGAAATTTCTCTGGGCCACTAGTCATATTCCCCTGTGAAAAGAATCGTCTAACAGGTTTCCCATCCCTTCAGGAGGAAAGAAAGAAAGGAATTCACTGTTTCTAGAGGGAAATGCTGAACAATTGCTTTTTGTTTGCCTTTCCAGTGCTGGGATCATTCTGATGAGGGGGCTTTTATTTTGACCAGGCTGTACCACTTTGAGGGCTGAATGCTGCACTTGACCCTTGGCATGCCAGAGATTCAAATAGATGGGACCATGATAAAAATTAAATTTGATACAATTTAAATCGGTTAAATACTGTTAGGTTATTACTGTGTATTTAATCGTTCTCTATTTGTATCATAGTAAAATTGCGGTAAGGTGGCAACTCTGAAGGGCACTGAAGTCTTATCTAGTGCCTTATAATCTCCATTCTTGATTAAACTAGAACCGCATTTGAGAATCCTGAAACAAACTTTTCTTTATCCAATGTATTTAGATTATGCTGGTTGGAAATTAGGAAAGGTATAGTCCCTAATGCTGGGAATATCAGGTTGAAGAAGACTGCCTAAAATAAGGTATTTGACAACCCATTTTTTTCCTAAGTCATTATTGCATTCTTAATGATCAGAACCATATTCTTGCTAAATTCTGAAAACATACACATTTCACATTAAAGTATGGCATTGACATTATTCATTAATTCCTTTCTTTGTTTTGTGAATTTATTACCTTTCTACTAATGTTCAAGGCAGTAACTTCATTATATTCTTTTTTCACACTGTAAAGGGTGTGAAATCTTTTGAGAGCTAATTCTTGGAACATCAACACATTGAACAAAGGATTTGGGTAATCAGCGCTGAAAAAGAAATAACTCCTAATTTGCAGATCAGAATAGCCTGCAGTCTTCTGCTAGACAAAGTCCTTTCTGAAGAAGAAACCTAAAGTAGACGAGAGGAGACTGAAACAGAACATGAGACAAGTAGTATATAAACAGAAAAAAATAAAGGAAAATAAAGCCAGTGATAGAAAATAAAAATTATTCCAGCATAAGTATTGCCGCACAGCAATATGGGTGGCAAACAAACAAAAAACTAACTAAATACCCCTGTTTGTCAGTCACCAAGAAAAAGTTCTGTCTTCAGAACAGCTGATTCAAGTATTAGAAAGTTCCAGGATGGTACAGAATGTTCTTGGTACAAAGTAAGAATGTGAAGAAAAAGAGAAGGGCACAAAGAAATATCTCTTTTCTGCAATTTCCTATTCCAACCTGAAGAACTTTGAATGCTTGAAAGGAAGAACAAAAGATATAGAAATATATCAAAAGAAAATCCTATATCTGTATTGGTTCTGAACATGATACTTCCCATTTCCTAATTTGTTTGAAAGTCAGAATATCCATCTTAATATACTGAAAATGAACCTAAATTGTATAGAATTTTCATCTAAAGTAAGCATAAACCTATCTTATGTTGTATCATCATCAAGATCATTCTTACCAAATTCAGAGCTCTACTTTTGCACAAAGCACAGTAATGATAACTGATGCATATTATAATTTGTATCAACTAAGTTGTATAATCATGTCTTTTGTGCTAATTTATTTATTTTGTCTTAATTTACATTTTTTACTAAAATTGATGGAAACTGCTTCCAAACAATTCTGATTCAGATGGCAATCAACATGACTGACATCAGAATTTTCTAGAGGTATGGGAAAGATTAAAATTATTCTACCCATAATTGCCTGTCACTGAATATTAGGATATGGAAAAGCTTGTTAAAAGCTCAGTTGATATTTTTTTAATCAAGACTACAAAGAAAATAAATGTTAAAAACAAGTTTGTTTATACAAAGCCTTCCTATTTCTTTTTTCTTTTTTAAATTCTCAAATAAATTCAACTGTACACTAACAACAATAGTTTCTAATGCAGTACAGAAGTAAAACAACAATAAAATATATTTACATCATCACATATCTTTGGTATTTCTAGGGTAAAGTATGACTAAGTGAAAAGCTTATTTTTTGTAAAAATGTCCTGGCCAATTGGCATGGCTTCCTTCAGCATTTTTTGTTGCTCAAAAATGCCATGGCTCAAACGTTTTAAGAACATTTATACCAAAGCTCACTCAGCCAAAAAGCCATTTCTTCTAATGAAGATGAATCATTCTTACCAGTATTTGTGTGTTCAGACTGATTAGCTAAGAGGATTTTAGGATATTTTAAAATTAGTTATTTGTATATTATATAATTCAACTGAAAGGAAATTCTTGAAATAAGCATAGTGCAAAGACTCAGCACAGAAGGATTGTCTCTATTCATCCACCAAAATCCAGAGTGTTGTAAGACACAGTTGACTCTTTATTAAAGATACTAATAGAAGCTCATATTTAATCTGCAAAAGTTAAAGAATGCATAACGGGACATACTTTACACTGCACGAGTGAAAAAGAGGGCCGTGAAAATATTTACTAACCCTTCGTATCCTGGACACAAAATTGTTTCAACTACTACCCTCAAAATGACGCTACAGAGCACTGCAAACCAAGACAACTAGACGCAAGGACAGTTTTTTCCTGAACGCCACCACTCTGCTAAACAAATAATTACCTCACCACTGTCAGACTATTTACTAAGACTGCATTACTATTAGTCTTCTCATCGTTCCTATCACTCATCTCCTCCCACTTATGACTGCATGACTGTAACTTTGTTACTTATATCCTTACAATTTATATGGATATTGATTGTTTTCCTGATTGCTTATTTGTACCCTATGACTATCATTAAGTGTTGTAGCTTATGATTCTTTTATGTACACTGAAATATGCACCAAAGAAAAAATCCCTCTGTGTCCAATCACACTTGGCCAATAAAGAATTCTATTCTATTCTATTCTAAATTTTGTACAGATCCATCATCCGAATAATGAAAGCAAGTGAGACAGAGAAGGCAAAGAGTTGCAACCAGAATCGATTTCAGCAATTTATCCTAGATACTTGGACTTTTTGCATATCCAGGTTGATACAGGTAGTCCTCGACTTACGACAGTTCATTTAGTGACCGTTCAAAGTTACAAAAGCACTGAAAAAAGTGACTTATGGCTGTTTTTCACACTTACGACAGTTGCAACATTGTCACGTGATTAAAATTCAGATGCTTGGCAACTGGTTCATATTTATGACGGTTGCAATTTCTCATGGTCATGTGATCACCTTTTGTGACCTTCTGACAAACAAATTCAACAGGGAAGCCAAATTCACTTAACAACTTGCTTACTAATTTAATAACTGTGGTGATTTACTTAACAAGTGTGACAAGAAAGTTCATAAAATTGGGCAAAGCTCACTTAACACATGTCTCGCTTAACAACAGAATTTTTGGGCTCAATTGAGGTCGTAAGTCGAGGACTACCTGTAGTGTGCTAATCTATTGATTTACTACATTACTATTTGGTTAAGAAAGAAAATGTTAGAAGCTGTAATTTGAATGTGATATAAGTTGCCTAACATGAATCCCATGTAGTTATGTTTGGACTGAAATTTGCAAAACATTTACATTTTTCAATAATACATAATTCAGCAAAATAAGATTAGGCACACAAAGCCCATACCGTTCTAAAGAAACATCTTTCTTCGTTCAAAGAAGTATTTTCAGAACTTACTTTTAATGTTATGACCAGTCTGGATTCTTTCAGTTATTTAATTTCATGCAATAGGATGAAAACAGCAACTGGCAAATTAAAAATGTGCAGTTTGAATTCCTGTTGAAACTTATTATGACAGCCTGCAAATAAAGCAGATTAGGAGCTGATTCTCCATTTCCTTACAATTCAGCTATATGTCCATTGAAAGATGTTATATTATGCATAATTCAAAGGACACTAGAAAACAAAGTTGCAGGAAAAACCAATGTTAAAAGGAAATGGGTGATGAAGTTATTTATCTTTATTATCACCCTCATTATCATTATCGATTGGCAGAAGCTGTGAAGAAGGCAAAGTACCATTTCAGATAAGTTGCTTAGGCTCTGCTTATCTCAGCCCACAAACAGTTTCCTCACACCTTTGATAAAAACTGAAAAATAAATTGGGCATTACAAGAAGGTTGCAATACTACCCATGCTTAATACAAGTTCCCATCATTAGATTCAATGGGACCAAGTTCCACAGAACTATATTTAAATCAGAAATATAATGTTACTTTGTGTAACAGGCTTCTTAACTCTCTGGAAATTCTTTATGCTTTTTCTATTTGTTAGAAGTTTGTACTATATAGAACTGAAAATATCCCTTCATGTTTTATTTTAAGCGAATGAATCATATGCTAGCTTGTGGTGGCAAAAAAATCAGGAATCTGATAGCACCTTTTCCAATTAATAACTTATATTGAAATGCCGAAGTTTTCATGAAATGGATATTTATCCAGAAAGGTCTTACCAATTTCCTTTTAATGTTTTGCTTCTAGTTTCATCACATATGTAATATCTGAATTTTTACATCTGTATTGCACTGCAATGGTAGTGCAGAATGTGTAATAAGGCCCTATCCTCACCCCCTCTTTTTTTAAATAACATTGAATTCCAGGCCAGTCTAAACAAAATGAGCAGAGAACATGATATTATCTCAAGGGCCATAAAATAGGGAACACACTTCTGGACTAAAGAAATGATAGTTGGCTACTTTCTGTGCTCCAGGTCAATATAAACCAGGAAAGAGAGACAGGTTTGGCCAGTTGTGTATAGTTGCTTCTGACTTGGAGAGTGTATCAAAAGGTTTTGCTGCTTCTGTCAACAAGGGGGCTTGGAAAGACATGCATTTGATTACTTTTATTCCTTTGAGGGGAGTGGCACCATTCTGTGTACTCCATAGGCTATCTCTGGGTGGGTCCACCATGCTCTCTTGCTACCAGCAATTCTTGCAATATGAATGCAAGAAGCTCCCTCCCAATGGATTGCTCCCTCCCACTTCACCTTGCACCTCTTCTTGGAACCCTTCATCCCTATTGTGCCAGGTACGAAAAATCAGGATCACGCATTAAGTTCCAGTTAAGAAGATAAGAGTTAATGCAATTCATAGGGAGCGAGGGGGCTGGACCTGGATCATTTATGGCAGCAATCCTCAACCTTTCTAATTTTGTGGACTGGCAGTGGCAGCAGTGGCAGCAGGGGTGGGGGGAGATAGGGGATGGTTCAGTGTGAGCAGTGGGTGAGTGCCTGCATGTGTGCAGCTCAGTTTGCATGATTGGTGGGCACGCACCCCACCACTTATGCAAATGGAGCTTTTCGTGTGTGCTTGTCCATCAGTCACGTAGGTGGAGCTGTGCCTGCTGTTTGCACAGACCTCTGAACAGGCTGCAGACTGGGTCACTGCCTGAGTGTTGGGGACCCCTGGTTTATAGGACGAAAACAATGCTAGATTGATCCCTCCCTTGACCCCACCCCCAGGATCTGCCTCTTCTTCATCTACAATTGAGTCATCCGAGGTATGGAGGAGAAGCATGGAACACTCACTATTCCTTCCACGTCATGTTTACCTGTATCCCACTAGCTGGCTTATTTCTGAACAGAGGTCCAGGACACTTTTGCAAATGTGCTAAACCTCTCTTAAGAAATAGTCAGACTGGCAGTTGCAGGTGTGACAGCCAGGCAAGGATGGAGCAGGAGGGGGCATTAGTAACATCCCTTCTCATTTCACCGAGAAACCATCTTCTGTGAGGTTGACGTACCAATGAGGCCAGGATATTACAGGATGTAGGATGAGCATTTTCTCAGGGGAAACCTAGGTCCATTTTCAGAAATTGCCAGACTGGTTGAATGCTCAGAGCTCCTTCATTTCTGCAACCTGCTAGATAGAGACTTGACATGAGTTCAAGCCACCATTCAAAGCTTCCCCGACTCCCATTCAAAGGAAAGCAATGGTTAGATGTTTTCTCTGCTATAAGAGGAACAAGGTAGGGCTATTCATTGTGCCATTCTTGGAGAAACAGAAATCAGGTATCAAGGTATCCACTTTAATGCTGGCTGAAGGACTGATAGATTGCCTTTTAATGTGTCCATAGCTCCAATTGTTGTAATGTATAGAAAGTTTGGTCCTTTTTTCCATTTCTGTGAAGAAAGGAGAAGTTCCTTATCGACAACAGTAATAATAACAAAAATCAAATAAATGGAAGAATACCTTTTCTTTTTCTTTTTGCTCCTCTCTGCTTTAAGATACCCCAACATGGGAACGGAAAACCTTTATTTGGCAGTAGGGGGGAAAGAAGATGTGCATGAAAAGACTTGGCATTCATCAAGCATTCAAGCACTTGGCTAAGGTTGAGTTGCTGTGCATTTTCTGTGTCGGTGCTTAGAAAGTGTTGTGATTTAAAGGAATAACATGGGGCACGTATGCCTATAAATGGAAGCTGGGCTCGAAACGAGTCAGGCTGGCCTCTGCCAATGCAAACAAGAGGAAAGCAGCTGGTCTCAGAGCAACGGGAACCTAGCAAAATCCAAGTCTGTTGAATCATAGTTTTACGTTAGTTTTTAACTTCATTTGAAAGCTACATAAACACAGGCTTTGTATTAATAACAAAGTCAGCTCGGAAGTATGAAGGCCTTCTGGGAAGCTCATCCTTCTGGACAGAATTAAAGGGAAGGAATGACTGTTAGTGGCCCTTTGTAAAAATTTTAAATGTCTGGGAACGGTTGCAGCATGAAACAGTGATAAAGCATCAGCGGGAGTTTTAATAGCGTTGCTTCTAAGTAGAATTTAGAGCAGCGCTCTGTGCATTTGTATTCAGAAATAAAACTCATTTTATGCGATAGAAATTATTTTCTGGAGAACGTAGGTTCAAGATGAATGGTTGTCATCTTGAAAGCATTGCTAGGGTTTCTTTTTTTAACTATGTAAGTCAGGGGTCCTCAAACTTTTTAAATAGGGGGCCAATTCATGGTTCCTCAGACTGTTGGGGGAGTCAGACCTGCTGGGTGGGCATGTGACTGAGTGGGTGTGGCCAATTTAGCAGTCCATTAAACAATATACACAAATTAAATTTTAATTTGTTATGCTCCTGGGGGGTGGTTGTTGAGGGACTTCTGTTTGTGTGTGTGTGTGTGTGTGTCTGCCTCCCTTCCTCTCTCTCTCCCTTTGGAGGCTGGAGCTCTCTCTCTCTCTCTCTCTCTCCCGGGGCCTCCACGCATCCCATTTTTGGCCTCCTCGGCCTCCAGAAGGCAGGTGGGAGCCGGCAGGTAAGTGGGGCAATGTGGGGCGGGGCAGCCTTGTGATCCTGCGTGGGCCAGATTAATGTCTTTGGTGGGCCGTATCCGGCCTGCAGCCCGTAGTTTGAATACCTCTGACATAAGTGAATCATAAAAAAAGTTGAGCTGAAATGGATTGTGTCTATTCAATTCTCAGCCGAAGTTAAATATTCATATTAAATCCATGCACATTGAGAGATAAGCTATGATCGTTCTGGATCTTCTGCAATGTCTCAATCCAAGTTTGTTGGGAGGAATTAGGGGGAGAGGATGGAAGTTATTCCAGTTCAACGTCAGAAAACATTCCAAGCCATGGCTGCCTTCTTCTAGCTGAAAAAAAACATATTTAATTAGAACAATTATGCCTCCATATCCCAGATACCTTCACATATTTGTTGGACATTTGTTAGGCAGACATATATTCCAACACTGCTGTTTCTCAAAGATTTTATGTCTGTGAAAGAGATGCCTATTTTTCTACATTATTTTCTATCTTTTCTTATACAGTATCTCCTCCTGGTTTTCTAATCATTTCTTCCAAATTTCTCATGATGGTTGTTTGAGCTTACTTTTCATTGGCACTGGTCTTGTGTGCCCCTGCTGGGATTCTTGTCTGTTACAGTACAGATCTTTCCATCTCTCTGCAACCTCTCTGGCTGCTTCCACTTCCCCATCCGAGAACTGCCAAGTTATGTTTTCCTTGGAATTTAATGGACATAGGGAAGCTGAGAAGGTTACTGATTCCCAGGGTTATGACTTTTTATTGACAAGCAGGACATTTACAAAACCTTTTGTCAAAAGGACTTATTGTTAAAGCGAATTCTCAAATTTCAATTTGGATATGAACTTATGGGCAAAAATGCAAGGCATTTTTTGTGTGTGGCGTTAATCTATCTCTGAATCCCTTGATGTGTAGGTTAGGCCTTTCCGCCCAGGTTACAAGGGCTTGGTGGGGAAACTAATCTCAGGTCAAGGGTTATAAGCAGAAGCAATGTATTCTAAGCATAGTACCGTATTTTTCGGAGTATAAGACGCACCTGAGTATAAGACGCACCTGAGTTTTTGGGGAGGGAAATAGGGAAAAAATCTGCC
>JANHFT010002071.1:135299-149902 GCA_032467955.1 Pseudoxenodon macrops
TGAGAGCACATGCACCAAAGACAAATTCCTTGTGTGTCCAATCACACTTGGCCAATAAAGAATTATATTCTATTCTTTTATGAGATCAATTAAAAATAAAATAAAATAAAGTTTCTGAAACTCTTCACCAAGAAGGTTATGAGCTGGAATATAAATCTTGTAATACATAAATACCATAATAGGAAGTAGTCCTTGCATTACAACAGTTCATTTAGTGACTTTTTGAAGTTACATCGGCACTGAAAAAAGTGACCTACTGAAAAAAAAATTCACACTTTATGACCGTTGCAGCATCCCCACAGACATGTGATCAAAATTCAGATGCTTGGCAACTGATTCATATTTATGACAGTTGCAATGTCCCAGGATCATGTGATTTCCTTTTGCGACTTTCTGAATAATAATGTCAATGGGGAAGTCAGATTCACCTAACAACCATATTATTAACTTAATCTCGTAACATGGGGCAAAATTCACTTTCACTTAGTAACATAAATTTTGGTCTCAAGTAAGTTGAGGACTACCTATCATGGAACAGGGTACAAGGCATGTGATAGATAAGTAAAATAAATATGAAATGCAAGGGATGACAAGCCACAGGATTATTATTTTTTTTAAAAGGTTCACTCCCATTGTTGCACCTGAAGTTTGCAATTTATCACAATAGTCCTATGTGACTGTTCAGGCTGAATGCATGAGGGAGCATCTCTAGGTAGAGCCCAGGTGTGTGCATAGAAGGTCCACCTTAATATTTCTGCACTGATTCTAGCATTTACATTTGATAAATTAAGTACTGCTTTCAAAATGTCAATGTAGCATGTGCTAAGGGAAAGTGCTTTGTGTTTTCTTTCATACCTCTGCACATATTTAGCAAATTACAGAGCATTGCACATATGGAAATGCTGAGGGTGCACTGGCATGACCCCTCAGCTATCTACACCCTTGCCTCTTGTAGTCTCTGTCTAAATATCTAAACAGGAGTGATTATGAGTTGGAAAGTAGATTTGCAGATATAAGTGGATTAAGGTCTCAGGATGCAGTGTGTTCATACATCTTCCAAAGTAATAATGTAATGCATGACAACTGAGTAACCCTCATTTATCACCAGGGTTTTGTTAAACAAAATTGGGGAAGGGACACTTTTGCTTTCATTTGTCTGTTTTTCTTACAATAATATAATTTTTTGTCTATTTCTTGTTTCTCTCTCTCTTTTTTTGTCTATTTCTTGCCCTACATTCAAATTATAATATAAATGGTTTCTGTGAGTATTCATATCTAAGTGGTAAAAGGAACATTCAATAACAGAAATTATTAGAGAACATTGTTAAGAATATATATATTTAATACTCAAATCAAATCTTTAAAAGGGCCATTTTTTTGAAACCAAACATTAGAAATCTGAAAAAGATGCCATGATTAACTGTGTAGGAGCGTTCTTATTTTTCAAAGCAGTATCTAATTTACAAGGTGTAAAAGCTAATCATAGGTGTAAATGCTTACAAAAACTAGAGGTAAATTTTACCGCAGTTCTAAATACCTTAGTTAAAGGCAAACCGCAGTTCTAAATGCCTTAGTTAAAGGCAAATCCTGCTGAGATCAGTTGGAGGTTCAAATAATATAGTTATGACTCCCGGATAAATCTCAGTATTCTCAGTGTGATGTAGGGGTAGGGAATAGAACATCTCTAAATGTTCATAATTTTCTTGTTAATTCAAAAAATGGCATAAGCCTTTGAAGCACAGTGGAACTACCAGAGGACTGGAAAAGAGCTGATATGGTTCCAATCTTTTAAAAGGGGAAAAAGTGGATTCAGGAAACTATAGACTAATCAGTTTGACATCAATACCTGGGAAAATCCTGAAAAGGTAATTAAGCAGTGGATTTGTGAGTTTCTAGAAATGAACAAGGCAATTAATAGAAGCCAGCATGGGTTTGTTAAGAACATATGCCAAATAAATCTTATTGCCTTGTTCAATAAATTAGTGAACCAAGGAAATGCTATGGCTATAGTATATTTAGACTTCAATAAGTAATTTGATAAAGTAGACCACAGCCTGCTTCCTGGTAAGAACAATGTGGGCTAAACAATGCCTTAACAAATTGATCTGTAATTGGCTGAACAACCACACTCAGTGTGTCCTCAATGAAACTACTTCTCCTTGGAGGGAAGTGTGCAGTGTGGTATCTCAAGGTTCTGTTTTGGGCCTAGTGCTCTTCAACATCTTCTTAAATGACCTAGATGAGGAGATTGAAGGAATTCTCATCAAATTTGTGGATGGCTCAAAGCTGATGGGAATTGCTAATACTTCAGAAGAGAAACAAGTTTCAGAATGATCTTGGCAGATTTAAGTTCTGGGCCATATCCAACAAGATATTCAGTGGTGAGATAAGTAATGTCCTGCATTTACACAGGGAAAAAACCACCAGATTCACAAATACAAGATAGGCAATATCTGGATCAACCATAGTTGATGGCTATGAAAGAGAATTTGATGTCCACGGGGTCACCGTGAACATATGAGACAGCAGTGTGCTGCAGTTGCTAGAAATGTCAATGCAATTCTAGACTGCATCAGCAGAGGGATCACACCTGTATCATGGGAAGTTATAATACTGCTCTGTACTGCATTGGTGAGGCCCACATTTGGAATTCTGCATGCACTTCTGGTCACCACAATACAAAAAGATACCAAAGCCCTAAAAAGAGTGTAAAGAGCAACAAAAATTATAAGAGGTCTGGAGGCTAAATTCTGTAAAGGAATTAGATATATTTAACTTAACAAAGAAAAGATTGAAGTGTGACATGATAGCAGTCTTCCAATATTTGAAGAACAGAAAAGTTGATGTTGATTTATTCTGTATAGCAGAAGACAAGAAGTAATGGGTAGAGGTTCATAAGAGAGAGATCCAACTTAGAGATAAGGAAGAATTTACCAACAGTAAGAACTATTAAGTGATGAAACAGCTTGCCTTCCAAAGTTGTGGGTGCTGCATCACTGGAGTTTTTCAAGAAATTTTTGAACAACCTTTTGTCTGTGAAGGTGTGAGGTATTTTGGGCAGGAAGTTGGACTAGAAGACCCCCAAGGTTTCTTCTTGGAGCCCTATGATTTTATTATTCTAAATCAATCCACAAGAAGACTAAAAATACTTTTATTAAGAATGCCTATAATAACCAAATATTTCAAGTTCAGTTGTGTTGTACTTCTTGCTCCTTTATAAAATTCAGTGAATTAGTGAGGTGTCTCATTGGTTTAAGACTAGTATCTGGACATTAAAAATGCTTTATCTCCTTTTAGCAATAGCAATACCACTTCGACTTATATACTGCTTTACAGTGCTTTACAGTCTTCTCTAAGCGGTTTACAGAGTCAGCATATTGCCCCCAATTTGGCTTCTCATTTTACCCATTGGGAAGGATGGAAGGCTGAGTCAACCTTATGTCTGGCGAGATTTGAACTGCTAAATTGCAGGCAGCCGGCACTGAGCAGAAGTAACCCGCAATACTGCACTCTAACCGCTGTGTCACTTTTTCCCTAGATAACATAACTTGCATATCTCTGTCAATGTCATCTTCCTTGCTCTCTATAAGTCATCTGGACATTCTGATACAACATTATATTTTATGTTTCCATTGAAACTATAAGAAGTGTTTTAAAATGTTCTTTAACACATGTAAATTGTCATAAATACTGTACACTTGGTTCAAATAAATATATTTTACTTCTTTTTAGTGACCATGAGTTTTGTGGATTAATGGATGGCACCAAAAAATTAAGGAGATGCGTCCTATTACTTCTTATCTCTTTCTCATTAATAGCCACTCATTGAATTTTTTCTGTTTCTTGGCCACAAATTTTCTTTCAGAATTCACCTATTGGCAGGTAGAGAGAGATGATTAAAGAAGTCATCACAATTTCTCAATGGCTGAACTTCCTTTTGGTAGAGATTACTACAGAACATCAATGGCATTAATCCCTTTGTGAGGCTTTCCCTTGGAATCTAATAGAAACTTGGGAAGTTAGAGATTGTTTTGAAGAAAGAAAGGACACGAGGTCCAGTTTGGTGAAATGGTTAAGATGCCGGCTAGAAATTGGTAGAACTCAAAAGTGTCTGTTTGAATTTGGGATAGTCACTCTCTCAGTCTACCCCATTTCACAGAGTTAATATTGTGGATCAGTAAGTATTATGCCTTAAGCTGAAAAAAATTAAAGTGGAATACAAATCTAATAAATTCACAGATATCTCTCATCTGCCTTGTAAATGACTTAAGTGCAAGATTACATTTCTCTGAGAATTTCACAAAAGTCACTTGAACAAACTGAATGAGAAAAGGTAGAAAAATGCAGAATTTCCCTCTCTAGTGAATTCCTTCCCAAGTCTACTCCTTTACACTTGGATTTGCACTAGAATTTCCAATATATATCTTCAGGCATTGATCAAGATTCAGAAGATGTAAATCCCATTCTAAGAGAACTAAAAACAGGTAGGAACAAGTTCTGGAACAGCTGCTAACGTTCAAAGAGACCAAGAGCATTAATAAGGCTTTTTATCAATCAGTAGATATCAAAGGTTTTTCTTGGCTGTTATCTCTAGTAGTTGGAATCAATCAAGATACCAAGATCTGTGCATCAGGATGGCAGCATCAGGACCAATCGAGTGTCAGGCTGTATGGCAATATTTTCTAAAATTGGCCTGCTGGATTTGAAATTCTGGGACCTGCAGTCCACACATCTTAAAGTTGCCAAGTTTTTAAAACACTGGTGTTCCAGAAGGCAGATGCTACAACAGGTAAAACTAACTTTGCTTTTGATTTTTTTATTCAAACACTGAACATAATTCCTATATAAATATGTGTATATAAAATATAATTTACATCTACAGGATGTCAAATATTTATTTTTAAAAAGCATTTTAACATTGGTTTCCCCACCCCAGATGGAATTCCATCTGCCAGCATCCCATTAGTCAACCAGAGTGAAGACTGTAGTCCCAGATGATTTGTAAGATTTATTTGCACAAGGCTAAATATTAATGCATCTATAATTCATTAAATTGAAATGTGTGTTAACATCCAATTTTCTTTTATTCAAGAATGGATTAAATCAAAACATGGAGAAATGCAGCTGGTTGAATTTATTGGCAAGTTTCAAATTGTTACCTACAGCTTTCAAGCATGGCATCAATGTTAAATTTCTTGTAATTCTTACTGAAAGCTAGAGTTTCTCCTTTACAGTTAGGTAGAATTCAGCTTGACAGAATTCAGCTGCATTGGCTGTTAGGGGGAAAAATCCTTACAAGAATGATTTTGATAAAAACCTGACTGTGAATAAAATAAGTTACAGAACTTTCAAAATGTGTATCACTGTTAAGTAAAAGTTTGTCAGTGAGATTTAATGATTTGAGGACTGACATTTGGGGAAAGAATCCTGTCTTTCTTAAAAAACAAAACAAAATAACATTGATAATCTGCCACTGATGTCTCAACACTGGAAAATTTAGAAAAGAATCATGTTGTGCAAGGTTGAAAAGCCACAGGACAGCTAGAGAACTTACAAAATCACAATAATTAGGAAGGGATGAAAAAATCCTGAGAAAATGGAACATCTTTCTGAAAGATGAAATATTTAATTTGAACCTTCTCTTTGGTATAGTCCTGTAAAAACAAGAGGCATAGAAATTCACTATAGCATTGATACAGGATAAAGACTGCAGAGAGGATTTTATAGGTCATTACAGATCTGTTGAATGCTATGCTGGAGTCTCTCTCTCTCTCTCTCTTTCTCCCCCTCCCCCCTCCCCTTCTCTTGTTTGTGTTCACGTATGTGAGTGATTTTCCCCATCAACTTTTATGGCAAACAAATTGCTTTCAATTTGTTAAAATATGGAGAACGTTTTTATATTTTTTAGGCTTTTGTAGGCTGGGTTGGGTCTTGGCTATCCTCTCACAAGTTACAGCATATATGAAAATACCCTGTCTTTTATTTCATTTCATCCACTTTCTAGCAATCTGCAGCATCCCTTGCTTTCTACACTTTAATTAACTTTCTAGAAAATATTATATTAAGTTATTTTTTAGAGTCCAGGAAATAGGAGAACTAAGGGAGACTTCAGAATGTTGAAGAACAGAATAGCAGAATAATAGGAAGAACTCTACCTTCTCTGGCCATATAGGAAAAAAAACATGCCTTGTTAGAAATGTCACCAGAAGATATTCCCAAATACCTTCAGGGGGGGGAAAGCTAAGAAAATAGCAACCTATTTTGACTTGGGAAGAATATTGTTTTAAGCTTTGAGAATACATTTTGTTCTATATTCATAGGCACACAAAAACATTATCTTCTGTTCTCTGAGTATTCTCAGTTCATCATCCTATTTTATTTTTGTAGTCCTATTACAATACACACACACACACACACACACACACACACCGGTATGTCCTAAGATTGTTCTTAAGCAAAGGCATCTAGGATTAGATGTTCCTTAGAATTTACAATTACTGTGAAATTTAATTAATAAACTTCAGATTGTTAGTAGCAGTTGAATTCTGTTTCATCCCCTTTTCGTTCATCCCCTTTTCTACTTTCTAAAATAAAGAAAAATTGTTAGTGAGTTGCCTTTTCTTCTTTGATATGTGTCACTCAAAGCAGACTGAACAACAATGATAACAAACCTTCATTGCTGCCCTTGTTCCCCATTTCTGTCATTATTTTACTAATCTCTCTAAAGATTTACAACTGAGTCTTTCTGTCAGTCAGCTCCCTTCAAAGCAAACAATGTATTTGTATGTATGGGGAGTTGGGGTAGAGTGGGGAACAACAATGTCTGCCTTCACTTCCAAATTCTGTCCACTGGTTGTAAAAAAATGGTATCAGTGTGCATTCATTTTAACTTTCCCAACATTTTCTTGAAATGTTGAAACTGAAACTCTCAGAAATTGTTTTCAGCCTTAACCCTAATGTTGGCCATTGTCTAAATAAGTCACTAAATCCCACCATGCTATGAAAGCTAAGTATTGGGCTGTGCTATATGGCTCAGCGGTTAAAAATGCTAAGTTTGGCAGCTGGAAAGATGATGGCCCGGGTTCAAGTCCTGAGTGCTGTGTGCCAGGGTGACGCCTGTTATTCAGCCTGATTCCTGACCACTTAGCAGTTTGAAAGTATGCTAATGTGATTAGATAAATAGGTACCACTTTGATGGGAAGGTAACAGCATTCTGTGCCCCTCGGCATAAAGTCATGTTGGTCACATGTGTTTAGACAATGCTGGCTCCCTCAGCTAATAAATGGAGATGAGTACTGCTCCCTAGAGTCAGAACGGTGGAACAGGGGAAACCGTTATCTTCACCTTTATACTATTGTTTGTGTAGAATCCATAGTGGAAGGCTTTACAAAACATAATGACTGCATTCATGTGCCATGCTAAGCCAAACAAAGCACCCACTTATATGTTTATAATGCTATAGTTCCTCACTTTACACCCACCTTGAAGCAAGACAAATGGCTCAATAAAGATTAAATTTCAGATTCCTGACTAAAGAGTGTCAATTGATCAAAAAGCCATGTTATGAAAAAATGTAGATAATGTGATACAAACTACAATGAATGTTGAGGATATCTAAATGATATTCTAATCACTTGATTTATCTTAGATAGCAAAACTTTATTTTTCTAATAAGGCCAATTTAAAGGAACTTTCATGAGTTACTTAGACTGAGTGTCTTAGCAGTCAAGCAGTTTTTGTACATATTGGCAGTTTCCTGGGAACAACTCTCTTGAATTTAATCAGTGGAGGAAACACATCACTTTCTTTATTATAATCAATGGAGGAGACATAAACAATTAACATCTGACCCACCACAATCTTTCAAGCTACTAATTCTGCTGCGTTATCTGAAAGACTATAGATTTGTGAGCTAAGATGTCAGAGTGATATGAACACAAATGCAAAGCACAACTCCATAGAGACAGAAAGCCAACATGATCAGCTTCTCTGTATAGTCTATTTATGTAATTATACTTAACATAACATTTAATTTTTATAATTAACTTTTAAAACATTGCAATTAAAATTTCTTGAAAAGTATTGGTTATTCATAATATTATACAAAGTAAGAGTAAGAGAAACCCAACTTTTTATTTCTACCTACCTACCTACCTACCTGCCTGCCTACCTACCTACCTAAATATATACGGTATGTCCATACACTTTGGTTTGCAGCTAAACTCTGTGTGTATGTACATGTGTGTGTATGCACGTGCAATGTTCTATAACAATTTTTATTTTATTTTTATAACACTAACACATTACAGCATCTGTTGTCAGATTACAGTATTTATACCTTTACAGCTACATAGTTTTTATAAAAATACCATCATAATTTGTTTATTCCACTTCAACATCAAATTTAATACTTGTGTTTTTTTCTCCTCCATTACCTTCTTATATCTTCTATATCACCTAGTTTTGCAACAACATTTCAACCCTGGAAAACACGTGCAATGTTCAAATTGTTGTTGTTTTTCTGTATAACCTAAAATTATAAATTGCTCATGTTTGCATAAAGATATCTTAAAACCATGTATATTTTGTTTCAGAACATAGACAACAATAAACTGTGGTTAGTTGAAATTAATGCTTTTGATCTGCTCCTCTTAGCAGAAACATAATTCTGAATGTGAGCATTCCCCTGAAAGTTTGGAGATTAAAAATTGACCAGATCCTCCCATGTTTAGAAATCTTTTGATTTGTTATCTGGTTAAGAATTACACTGATTTAAATGATTTTATGAATAAACCTAGAAAATATCCAAAATATTCATTTAACACACTGATAATCAAATGATAGTCAAGATAATTATATTAAAATAGGACATTGGAATCTCCTTTTATATAATAGAGGTTTTTCCCCCCACTTTCCTGGTTTTTTAAACTCTTGCAACCATTTCTTTCAAATGAAAAATGGGTTTCCTAATCTTGGATCTCATGTTACATTTTTTTAAAATAAAAATGATAGAACTTTCCCCAAATCTCTTTGCTATTATTTTTTTAAATGAACTATTCAAAACTATTCAGTTGAAAACCTAAAAACATCTTTGTGAAATGACACACTACATGCATGTTTTTCCCCCTCCTGTGATATGTTGTATAAACTGAAGAATTGGTAGACTGCACTATTACTCATATCTTTAAAATGCAAGATTGCTTATTTTGTTTACAAGGTTTTTGCACAATTTTCCAACCTTTTTCCTTTTATTTTTATTCTTTTAACTTTTACTCAGCAAAGCAAAGAAGCTAGAGAGACACAGTATCAAGATGAATTTTAGTTCAATAATGGATCCTTTCTTTTCAAGTGTCTCATCAAAAGAAATTAGCACCATATTAACCTTAGAGTAGCATAACTCAACCTGCCGTACCCAAGATAGGTTGATTGTCATGTTTCCAACTGGTGTTGTAGCAATACTGCTTGGTGACAACACATTCTGTAGTGAATTAAAGGGATTTGTTCTATTGAGTGGCCTATTAGCCAGTTGAGATCTCTGGAGAATTCTTTAAAAGCAGTGACTGCCTCATAAACATCAGATGAAAGTGATGGAGGAGGGTGAGGACTTTAAGCAAAGAGTCTTGCCTTGAAAGAGCAAGAACCTGGGGAAAACAGATTTCATGTGACTCTGCCTAAGAATTCATGCCCAAAGCTGAAAAGGCCCTAAGAGAATCACTAAGGTAATATTGGCAGGGAACATTTAGCTTATATATTTTAAATGCTATTTGTACTATTTAAATAGTATTCCAGTCCATTGTCTCTCTATTTCATGTTTGTTAGGCTACCTGCAGATTAATGACTAATAAGTTTGGAATATAGATCTCAACCTTATATAACCTTTTGCAATGCAATGTTGCTTTCATTTTTTATTTTGTTGCTTTCATTAAAATAAAAATCATTTTTATTACTATACCGGTAATATTATATTTGTTATGTAGCATCACACAATCCAAACACACTTTGTCCAGGTAATCTTGCTTTAGAAGCAATGTGCTTTAGGGGCCATTTAGTAAGAGCTATGTCCAGGAGAAAGGTGAATTCCTATTCTGCTGCCTTCCAATTATAGGAAGGGAAGGGAAATATTTGTCCATTTAAGAACAGATGATCCAGACAATGTTAACTATTTGTCCAGATAGAACTCTTTACTTGAGTTACCAGTCACACAGAGATATCCTGAAATGTAGGCAAAGAGGATAGGAAGGTAGAGATTAAAGAAAGGTTCTTGCAAGGTGTTTTGCCCATTGATGAGAGACCAACAACTCTTAAGACATCATGCTGAGCAAGACTGAAACAACCTATGGAATTTCAGATAGTGGCAAAATAGCATATATGGCCTATAAGATCAATCAATCAATTTGAACATAACTGTAAGAATTTGTAAAAGCAACTGAAATAGATTTTAGGTTACTCCTTTTAGGCATACAGAACTATTTACATTTAATACTATACTGATTTCTAATTGGCTGGGAATAATCTAGAGAGCTGTGATACTTTATTGTTGTTGCTGTTGTTGAAAACACCATTATGTAGGGGTAGAGGGGATACATTTCAGTGCTAAACATTTGTCTCTCTCCAAAATCTACTTTTCATACTAACTACGTTGCTCATTGAACATTTTGTATTGGTCTAATATTAATTCCTTTAGCTTTGAGATATATCATTGTGCTCATGCTTTCTACTTCTAAGTGCTGAATGAGGAAGACAGACATCAGGCTATTTATACACTTTCACTTGATTTGTGATTGTGTGCAAATTGTATAATTATTATATTAAAACAAACTAAAGTAGTCAAGATGGCTGTGGTGATGATCATTCCCAAGCATTCTGTTTTTACTCAGAGATGTATCTGCATCTTCCTTTGCTCATACATCATTCAGACATTTTCCTAACAGATTAAAAAGCAGGGCTGACAGTCTGTCAGCTCTACTCTTTAATAGAGTGGACACCTGCTGCTGGTAGATACTTCTTTTCTCCTCTGGCAAAAAGGTCTTTTTCCTAGATTTTTTAAAATTCACAAAGCTCAAGGAGCAAGTAAAGGGCTATGCACAGCAATAAGCTGGTTGTCGTTTTAGTTAGCTGACGATATTCATTGAGATTTGGCTTATATCTTAAATACAGAAAATTTGAATTTGCCCAAAGTAGTTAAGTTGGCAAGAGAATAGAAACAGAAAACCAAATCTAAATGGTTTGATTAGCAAGGTAAACAAAACAAACAAGTGGGAACCAGCTGCAGCAAATTCCTAACATTTTGATCTTGAGTTTTTAAGACAAATAGAACTTTAAATTCTAGTTTAAAAAAAAAATTCAACATGAATTTTTTTCATTACAAGCCAGAGTTATGAAGTTTTTTATGTAACAATTTCTTTATGGGAGCGTGTTCTTAAATTAATATAATATTTCAGCCTAGGAGGCATAACCCTAGTAGATTAGCTTCTAGCAATAAGAGAAAAGCTATAATGACATAGAAATCAGTTTAGCCAAGCTAAGGTTCTGTGGAACTTAAGGTTATTAATAAGAAGTGTGTAATATTGTTAACTTCCATTTCTTAAAAACGAATTAAAATTTTCTAATTATGCAGATAACAGTTATAAAACCAAGTGTTCTAGTTGATTTCTCTTTTAAACAGTAAGTCATAAATTGTGGTTTATCAATCTCAGTGATTGGGTTCGTGCAACATACCAAGCCAAAACTAAATAAACCATTATTATGTCTTAATGAAAATGTGAATCCAGCTACTACATGACTATTTAATGAGCTATAACTGAGATGGGACTTCCAATTAAGTGCAATAGATACAGCTTTACATAATGAACAACATAACTCTTTCACAAGGAACCTATTTCATTTCATAACCTGTCACTTGCCCTTCAACAAGATCAATGAGGAAGGTACATCAGGAATTGCAAAGCCTTGAAGATTGAGAAACAACATCATTGACAGCTGGATTTAAACCACATTTTACCTCCACCTGGCAACAGGCTTCTGTAGTTTGGCTAGCAGAGTAATAAATCCAAGACATCAGAGTTTCTATGCATATCATGTTTTTGGGTACTAGAAATGAAGCCTGTTTCATTTCTTGAGAAAATAAGGCTTCCAACCTGAAAGGGAGTTTGCCATTACAAGATGACCAAGTACATCTGCAATAGTTATCAGTCATAGCATCTGCTGAAATTTCTAAAAATTCATATATTTTTAATGATTGCTGTAGACTATACTTTGTGGCATAGTGAAAAATAGTGTGTGTGGCCCAGATAGAAAACATATGGGAATATAAACAGTCATGGTGGTCAATCTAGGGATCATCAAGTTATGATGAAAATTGCAGCCAGACCTAGGCAAATAGTTTTGTTTTTAACTCAGTTATACAATATTATCTTGGAGATTCACATGAAAAGGGGATGAGTATCATCACCCAGCTCTTTGGAGGTCTATAGAGATTCTCAGTCATCCAGGTCATGGTTGTCCTAAAGATGCTTTTCAAATGACAATTGGACTTTATTGGGTTTTTCCCCCTTGAAAATATTTTGCATCTCATCCAAGAAGCTCCTTCAGTTCAGTTCAGAACAGAAGCTTCCTGGGTGAGAAGCAAAATGTTTTCAAGGAAAAAAAACCCAATAAAGTCCAATTGTCTTTTGAAAAGCACCTTTGGGTCTGAAGGGAATAATGGTTGGTTAACTAGTCAGTGTATAGCCAATGTCCATAGCTAGTCAAGTTAGCCCCCCTTGTCCGACCCTGCCTTCAGGATATAAAAGAGAAAATATGTGGGTGAATTAAAGTTCAGATGAAACAGGAAGTACAGTAATTAGATGTTCAGGTAGGGATTAAGCAGCATCAGGTCAAATTCTGCAATTTCTGCAGTGACATTATGCAAGAAACCAGATTGACATCCAGTGTTTAAGACTAAAAGTTACAGTAAGCAGCCCCAGCTCTACTTGATCCTTAGTTCTAGTTAAGCTTAGCACTCTTAAATCTACTTAAACCCAGCTTGGAGCTTGATAATAAATTTACCCTACAGGTTGATATAGCACCTTGTCACAAAATTGAATGAAACCCCGACTACATCAAATCCTATATCTGTGTAAAAAAGTTGAGGTGCATCAAATCCAAAGGGGCAAAAATACCTGGAAGCAGGGATTCTGTTTCATTTTAACTTTTATATTAGAATTAGGAAATTGAAGCCAACATTGTTCAGCCAGAGCAAAGGTCTTATAGTGGGAAGCATCTGGAACATAATAAAGTCCTATGTAAAACTTTACTCCGAGCTATTTTAGTTACTGCAAGTCATAGACCAAAGAGAGTCCTTCCCACTGATACTCCCTGAGTTAGTCATTCTTTTTCTAATGCAAGTGGCAAAGTAAATATAGTATTGGAGTAGATTTCTTTTTAATTGGAGGAGGGAATTACCTTTTAGAACTGCACCTGATAGTTGAAGACATAGAAGCAGGTTTGTTTAAAATGAAGTAGATAAGAGCTGGAAGGATCAGTGACATTGCACGGAGAGCAGAGAGTGTGACAGAATAATGAAAACAGGATCTTGATACAAGACCCACACCTTTTGTTTGTTCATTGTGATGCCATGTGCATTTATGAAAGAGGAAAGTTTGTTGCAGTACAAAACTTCAAGGGTGCTTTCATCATTCAGATGAAAGTAGCAAATGTGTACTGATACCAGGAAGGAATCCTGCTTTTATCCAAAATTCAGCTACCCTTATTCATTTCTAATTTTTATTTATCCTAATATATTCTTATTTTTTCAGGTATCAAAATATAAGTTGTTTTGGACCGCTGCAGGTTGATAGTAGCTTGTCATTCAACAGTTGTCTCAAAGCTATTGTTAGATTTCAATTAAATCAGCCATTATTTTGAATGAAAAAATCTGCTTTAAATGTTTGTCAACTTTTATTGATGTTCCTCACATTAATTTTTGCAATCTATCAAATTAAGAAATTCCAGGTTTGAAAACTGCTTTATAAAACCTGACTGAAAAATGAATAATTGAAAATGTTGCACAAAAGAAAATGTTTGATATGACAAATAATAAAACACTCTCTGCTTATAAAACAGCATTTCCAAAGATACAAATGGATTTTGACTGCCAGAAATAATATACTCCAGGCATATTCACTGATTATTCAGACACATTTGTAACAACTTGTCTACACAATATTTTGTGCCGATAGAACTATATGAGCTTCTATAGCAAAATGTTACCATATGAACTATTTGACTATAGAAAAAAGGGTATCTGGAGACAATGGACTCAGAGATTATTGTCTGACGCTATAACAGAAGATATAGAAGAGCAACAGATTTTGTGAGATAAAAAAAGAGACAGGCTGTTTTGAAAGTGTGTGTGTGTGTGTATGTATATGTATGTATATGTATGTATGTATGTATGTATGTGTATATGTATGTATGTACAGTGAGGCAAAAAAGTATTTAGTCAGCCACCAGTTGTGCAAGTTCTCCCACTTAAAAAGATGAGAGAGTGAATGACCTGCAGAGAGCTGGGACCAACGTAACAAAGGCTACCATCAGTAACACACTACGCCGCCAGGGACTCA
>JANHFT010002071.1:181146-199780 GCA_032467955.1 Pseudoxenodon macrops
CATAGGATACAAGCAACAAGTTACAGTCCTGCAGTCGTAAGTGGGAGGAGATGGTGATAGGAACAATGAGAAGACTAGCAGTAACAGTAATGCAGTCTTAGTAAGTAGTTTGACAGTGGTGAGGTAATTATTTGTTTAGCAGAGTGATGGCGTTCGGGGAAAAACTGTTCTTGTGTCTAGTTGTCTTGGTGTGCAGTGCCCTTTAGCGTCGTTTTGAGGGTAGGAGTTGAAACAATTTATGTCCAGGATGCGAGGGAAATAGAAAATGAACATGTGAAACGTTGTGTGATTCAATGGGCAAGGAACTTTAGATATAATGTGTTGCTTGAATGATGGGGAAACATGTGGTCTAAATTTTACATTAAATTGTAAATTAAAAGAGAATTTTTACAAGATGATGTATCATTGGTATTTATCACCAGATAAGTTATCTAAGATGTATAAAGGTAAGTCAAATGTATGTTGGAAGTGTAAAAACAAAGAAGGGACCTTTTACAATCTATGGTGGACATATCATAAAGCAAAAAAAAAAATTGGACTATGATTCATGTTTTAATACAGAAAATCCTGAAAATGAAGATAAATATAAAACCAGAACTTTTCCTCTTGGGTCTAATGGAAAAAGAATTGGAGAAAACATTTGGAATTTTGCTACTGGGAAGGGCACTCCAATTCCTATTATGGAAGAATGGTTGCAGAAGCTGATGGAGTTGGTTGAAATGGTAAAATTGACTACTCTGCTTAAAGAAAAGTATATAAATACTTTTGTTTCCACATGGAAACCACTTCTGAACTTCGTGCTTGATGTGGAAAAGAATGAAACTTTGATTTTGGGTTTCACATATTGACTGGTAGACTTTTGTAGAAATGACTGGTTCATACTATTATGGTAAAACAAAAAGTTGTGATTTTTTGTTAATGCCTTATTCTACTGCAACAGATAGAGTCGGACGTCAATGTTTCTTTTTCTTTCCTTACCCTTCCTCACTTTTCTTCCCCTTCCCCCTTCCCCTTCACTGTCCTCTTATTTGCTTTTGTATTTTGTATTTTATAATATTTTATAACCTAATAAAAATTGATTTGATTAGAAGAAGCTTTGGAAACTCTGAAAAATGTGATTATAAAAGCCAAGTCCAACACAATACTTCTGAAAAACAAAAATAGCAAACCAAAAAAGAAATCAGCATGGAAACAGGGACACAACTAAAGCAGAATACCAGCATATAGCCTGAATCTGCAAAGATGAAGTCAGGAAAGCTAGGCTCAGAATGAAGTAAGACTTGACAAATGTCAATAATAATAATAATAATAATAAAGTTTCTTTCAACATGTAAAAAGCAAGAAAGAAGTTAAGGAAACAATCAGTCCACTAATAAGATAGCAAGGGGTGATGAGCAGCAGAAAGAAAAGCAGAGTTTGTTAAATCATTCTTTGCATCTATCTTCATGAAAAAGGAAAAAATAGCACAACCTACCAAAAAAAGAACCGTAAAAGACAGAAAAGAATACAAATTAAAATAGGCAATTTCCTGACAATGAGTCAATTAACCAGTGGAATGGCTTGCCTTCAGAGGCGTACTTCATGGGTGCTTCATCACTGAAGAAGAAATTGGACAGCCATTTGTCCAGAATGATATAGGGTCTCCTGTTTGGGCAGGTCTTGGACTAGAGGACCTCCAAGGTCCCTTCAAACCCTGTTATTCTGTTTTGCTAGCACTATTAATACATTTTCAGACTGAAAGGTGACAGAGTTAGTAAATAATACTAAGATCAAGGAAAACTGAGGAAAACTGTAACAAATAGAATGACAAATATTGGAAAATTTATCACATAGATGTTAGTTGAAATTTGTTCTTTCCTTCTATAGATTAAGTAGTAAGTACGTCTGTTGTTGCTCATTTTTACAACACTGTCTACAATTCAAATTCAGCATACAATTAATGGACCATGTCATGCTCCAAATGATGGCATCACCTGCTGGGCAGTCTTACTATTCTATATCTGGTCATTAATAAAAATAAACAAAAACCAAGGAACTTTCAAATAATAAAACATATTTGTATTTAAGGGAATCCATTGAAATTAATTATTAAATCTGTCATGACTGTATTAAATCCCACATATTTCAATGTTTCTTCAGTAAGAACTGTAAAAAAAATTGAGAGTGAGGATTTCCCCCTCAGTTTGAAATAGTAACTTATTATTTTCTAGAGACAGTGGATTTAATTAGTCTTGACTATCTTGGCATCTCAGAAAGTTACTTGATGACATCATACTGAAGTGAATGTTCAAGAGTGAATGTTTAGAACAATAAAGGCATTTAGATGGTCCCCCAGCTTGAAAAATAACTGGGCAATTTTTCCTTCCTTGGGATTGTACTTCTATGGAAAGCAGGATGAAATCAATTATTTCAGCACTGTAAAGAGAAAGCTTGTATCCCAAACGAAAATCACAAAGCAGGCACACTTTAATACCCAGAACGACCATCTGGATCATATTGGCTTTTTTTAAAAACCATGGTAAATTAAACTTAATTCCTGACTGCTGATGTCATGGGGATTCCTTCAGTTGGGGAACAGCTGGACTCCCCCATTTATAATTTTAAAAAATGTTGCAGAACTTTTATTCATAGATTTGTTCTAACACATATTAAAATTACTGCTCTCCAGATAAAAAAATCAATGGAAAGCCTAATAGTTTGGTCCATAACCAAGTTAAGCTAAAACACTAATTTTTGCATCAATTTAGTTCTATTGATCTTTAACATTGGCTGACATCCAAATTCCTCTTGTTTAATTGTATTGTGAATACATCACCTTTTGCAGTTGACTACAGTACTGTTTCTCAAGAAAAGTGAAGTAGTATGTTAAAGTGAAATGAAATCCATTCTCATTTGATTTTATTTCACTTCCCATTTTAGACATATAACTGCGGTTGTCTTAATGATTTTTAGATTTTAATATTATCCAGCAACTTCAAAAGAATCAAGTTATTGACCTTGTGTAGAAATGTACAATCAGAAACTAAAATGCCTATTTTTTTATATTCCTGAATTTCTGAAAGGTAAGTAAAAATGAGTCTAAATCACAGGTAAATATCCTCCTCTTTCTTCTGGAGCTTGAAGATGTTGGACAGTAAAGATAAAGGACCCAACCTTTGACTAATGTAATATTGGCCACTTGTTAATTATATGGTGTTTACTCCTTGTCCAACCAATAAGCCAGTTTTCAATCTTTTCTGACTAGAAATTAAGAAAATTGCAGTTGTATATATCCAGAAGCATATGGTTGGAGAATGCATTACATATTCTGTTTAACAAATGTTTTCCAAACTGTAAGCAATTATTCTCTTTTAAAAAAGAACAACAACACAGTAACTTGGTATCTCGCATGCTTGACACTTATCTTCTGTCCCAGAAGCTGAACAGAAAGGGCACAATATTAGTGTAACGGCTGGATTTGATGATGTGGTAAGTCTCATTGGTTCAGAAGACAAATCATATGCTTTTATTCCTTACTATTGGTCATCATGGTTCACTGTGAAAATGAGAATATAAATGTGTGCATCTCTGCATGTTTGTCTCTGTTAAAGTATTCATTTGCATTAGTGTAAACTTCCTAATTTGCAAGAGAATGAGGGAGACGTGGAATACTGAAAAGGATATTTTAGGAAAGTAAAGAAGGAACACTGAAAAACTAAGGTTTATATACTATAGATATATACCCTTCACATTTTACATTTTTATAACTTGGGTTTTGGAAATATTAAAATAAAAATGAATTCATTTAAAGGTGGCTTTATTAGACTTAAAGTGTATTCAGTTCTTTGTGCTGACCCTTGCAGATGTTTTAGTACCAGGCTAGGTAGCATCATCAGTACTAGGACTGCTGATGAAATTACAAAGACTCAAAGAACTTTCTATAACAACTCCTTCTATGAGAGTTTTTTCAACCATTTGTTATAAACAGTAACTGTTATAGATCTTGTGGAACTGTTGATTAGGATACTTGGAGTCTTAGATATAGGAATCAATTATGAGTTATTAAAACAAAACAATAAGTATCAAAATTATTTTTATCGATACTTGTACTTTTAAGAATAGAAGAAACCATTCTGATTTGCATTTAACATGACATTATCTTATTTTTTAATTTCTGAAATAAAGCTTCCTAAAAATAAAATATTTATTAATAAATTCACCAAAGAAAGAAAATTGTTTACATCTGGAGAAGAACTAGACATAGACCACTACATATACGTTGGCCAATGGATGTCAATGGAAGGTGATACAATAAAGGAAATTGAATGGCATGTTAAATGTGGTTGGCAGGCATTCAGCAAGATAAGCGTAATTTTCAAGAACAACCTTCCCCTGTGCTTGATAACTTTTCAATCAGTGTGTGCTAAAAATATGTCAGTGAAACATGGTCACTAACCTCACAATTGTTACAAAAGATACGAGTGGCACAAAGAACCATGGAAAGATACATGCCCGGCAATACAAGACAAGATAAAAAGATCTGCACATGGATTACAGAACAAAGAAAAGTATATAATATTACTAAGAGAATAAAAGAATTGAAATGGAAATGGTCACATAGCAAGAAGAACTGATGGCAGGTGGACCAAGGCAGTCATAGAATTGATGAAAAGCATCAGCAAAAGAGACCAAAACAAGATGGATCAACGACATCAGCAAATATTTTGGGCCCAATTAGCAAAAGAAAGCTCAGGACCATATTAATTGACAACATGCAGAAGAGGCCTTCATCCTGCAGTGGATAGGCAAAGGCTAGAATGATGAAATCACATAAACTTTTTAATATAATTTTCATGGGTACAATATCCAATCTTATCTTCTTATTAAAATAATCTTTTAATGAACTCCATTGCCAATAAAATGATTTCATAGTAAATCTACTGAATACCCTGGGAGGTTCAGCAAAATACGTTCACACTTGTTCAAGCCAAAAGAGAATATATGTAGAGTGAATTTAGAAAGTGAAATGTTTAAATATGAAACTCTGTTCAGGATTAATCTGAAATGAGATAACTTTGTGGGTCCACTGAAATTTTGGAGGCATTCTGTAGCCCAGCAATACTCGTACATCTGAGAGTTACTTTACTGCAGATCATTTGGTTTAGCAATTAAGAGATATTGAATCTGATATTAATGCAAGATAACAATCACCCAAAGATAACACAAAGAAGGTATAAAATGGCTTTGCTGGAAAAAAATAACTTCTTAATCTGGAAATTTTATATACAGGAATGAATGCATATATTTGAATTATATCTTCACTAGTGATGTGATTCAAGTAATTTAACAACAACAAATTAGGTTCTCCCTAATGACCGGTTGGATAGCCATGGCTGGGGAGGGGTTAAGTGAGTGTGGGCAATTCGACATCATTCACAGCAAGGTTGGTGCAGGCAGGCCAAAGCGGTGGTGGTGATGGCCAGAGCCTTAGTGCGAAACAGCACTAAGCAATCTGCTCTCTGCCCTGAGACAGTGGCCTGCCGTGTTTATTGCTGTCACCTCATGGCCTGCCTGCTGACCAGACCCACACCACTGCCATCACTCCTGTTGCCAGGGGCAAGTGGGGTAGGGTCACATTGTGGCTCTGCATTGTAATGAGCTCCAGGAGGAGGAGGGGACCCCGAAAAACATAGGGCCATTTTTCGTTCTTTGGAGGGTGAAAAACTGCCAAATAGGCAAACCGGAAGTCCATTCCCGAACTTCCGAAGTGAAAAACGGTTGCAGTTTGCCTGTTGGGCCATTTTTCACTCTCCAGAGGCTTCAGGAAGCTTCCCTAATGTCTCCTGGAGGCAAAAAACAGCCCAACGGGCAAACTGGAAGTCCCATTCAACCGTTTTTCATCCTCTGGAGGCTTCAGGGAAGCCTGTTGAACCCTCTGGAGGGCGAAAAATGGCCCAATGTGGGAGCGCATGGGGAAGCACATGCATGCATGTGCAGTGCAGTGTGTGTGGAGAGGGCTGTATGCCAGCACACACATTTTTGGCATGCAAGAAGAAAAAGGTTAGCCATCACTGGATTATGTGAAGCAAAGTACAGAAAAATTGCTGCAGGCAGTGAAAACGAAGAACACTATAAAAGCAACAGAAACAAAGACAGAATATAAGGAATAACAGCTGAATGACAGACTAAATAGATGGGAAACTAAAGTTTTGCCTGGACAGCACTTGAAAAACATTGAAATAAAATGTGATGACAACTTTACTAGGGCATGGCTAAAGATGGAAACCATCAAGAAAGAAACAGAAGGTTTAATACTTGCTGCTCAAGAACAGGCACTACAAACTAATGCCATGAAAGCAAAGATACAAAAATCCACCGACAATCCAAACTGCTGACTTTGCAAAGTTGAAACTGTTTCACATTTAATATGTGAATGCAGCAAAATCGCACAAACTGATTACAAACCTAGACATGACCGAGTTGCTAAATTAATCCACTGGTCATTATGTAAAAAATACGACTTACCTATATCCAAAAAGTCATGGGAATATAGAGTGGAAAAACTTATCTAAAATGAGAAGGTGAGTTTCAAATACAGATGGATTGTCATTTGGAACACAACACACCAGATATCATAGTTGTTGAAAACTGAAATGTACAATTTATTGATATTGCGGTACCAGGAGATGCCAGAGTTGAAGAAAAAGAACTGGAAAAAAATCACAAAATATCATGACCTGACCATCAAAACTACGTGATTATAGATGAAACATGTAACAATGATACCCATTGTCTTTGGGGCATTTGGTACCATGTCCAAGAATTTTATAAGATACATCAACAAATTGCAGCTTCCTGCAATAACACCAGCGGAACTACAAAAGACTGCGCTACTTAGAACATCATATATTTTAAGAAGGTACTTGGTTGATACCTAGGATGCTGGCAGCAACCTGTATCAACCATTAGCATCAGTCAATGTATTTGTGATGCATTTTTGAATGTTCAGTTGACTGAGTTTCATATTTAATGAATAAAATAAATAATAACAATAATGCAGATTTTGGTAAATAACTCTGGATATTATAGTTTTAAAAATATTTAGGAAGATAGCGCCTTTAAGACAATAGCAGAAACAATCTCTCACTAAGCATTTGATTAGAGACATGATGGTGCAGTGGTTAAAATGCAGTATTACAGGCTAACTCTGCATTCCCATTACCAGGAGTTCAAACCTGACCAACTCAGGGTTGACTCATCCTTCCACCCTTCCGAAGTCAGTAAAATGAGGAGCCAGATTATTGGGGGAAATATGCTGACTCTATAAACCTCTTAGAAGGGCTCTAAAGCACTGTATAGCATTATATGTCTAAAGGATTAGTGCTATTATTGGTTGAACTATGCTATATTTTAATAACATTGATTTGAAATTTGTATTGATAAAAATTATTGTTTCATTCTTATATTGTGTGATTTAAAAAATGGTTTTAGGTACTTTGAGTATCCAATAAGAATAGAAGTGAATATAAACTTAATAAGTAACTTAATAATGGCCGATACGTGAAGATTGCTTGGATAATCCCTGCAGTTTTCTTGGCAAGGTTTTTCAGAAGTACTTTGCCATTGACTTTTAGGGCTGAGAGAAAGTGATTTACCCAGCTGGCTAAGTGCCTAAGGCAGGATTAGAAGTCATGGTCTCCTAGTTCTAGCCTTATGCCTTAACCACTATACTAAACTCGCTCTCCTACTAAATAATAAATTTAATTATTTTTTCCTCCTCTCTACAGGTTGCCAGTGCATATGATTATGCATATTTCTCTCTTCAGTGACTTTCAAGTCCTTAGATAGGACTGCATGTATAGAGAAATGGCATATGGATCATTTCCTCTGTATATTGCAACTTATTCATGCTCTAATATATATGAAAGAAATAACTATGGCCTACATTGAAAAAGGAGCCCAGGGACTTAAAGCTAGAGTCTTTTAAGTATAAATATACTGCATTAATTAGTATAATTAATGACTATATATTTCCTCGCTTTGACTCTCATTATATAAGAATTGCTATTTTGTGTATGGAATTCATATTAACGTTCTCCAAATAATAATATAGGTGATATATGGGCTTTGGGTTAAACATTATATCTTCATTATATGTGTACACATTGTTGTCTTTAAGAAAAGTTTTGATTCATGGCAATTCTGTTAAACAAATTATAGTCTAGTTGAAACCACTCTGAGTTCATTTATCAAAATGACCAAAAATACAGTGGAAAGATTTAAAGGATCAATAGATATTTCTTATTTTGGATGTATATACTCAGCTTTTCAATCAAAAGATTCTTAAAGTACTTAGAAACAATGTAGTTTAATAATTCAAAATATTTAGCCAAATTCATACCTTGAGCTCAGCAACCCATTTTAGTACCTTTTACCACAGTTAATGGTCAAGCAAGTTTCCCTTTAGTCATATGAATTTTAATAAAATAAATTACCACAGCTTTCAAGTATTAAATTGCCTAATTCTAAATCATGGGCCTGTTAGTAATAGTTTATCCAAAAAAAAACCCCGTAATTGATTGTATTTATAAAAAAAGAGGGGATAACTTTCTCTCAGCTGAGCATCACAGGAGGCATAGCCATGCTATCAGGACATTATAAGATTGAATATAGCTTATGACTGAAGAAGTAGTGAATATTGATTTGATGTGACAGCACTAAGGGACTTGTCCAACCTTCTAAACTAGAATGGAATTCCAACACCTTTCATAACTTAAATGTTAAAATGTATATGTGTAAAACTAGACTTCTTACCCAGTTACTAAATTGTTAGTTGGTAAACTAACAAATCACTCATCAATTAATATCAATTTCCTCAACAAAAGTTCCAAAGAAAGGAAGCATCATTACTTTGTGATGAGTTTGAATGATTGTCTGAAGAGATAATCTCTTAAGAGTCAGTTCTTTCCAATTTCATGTTTGTTAGTTTTAATCTGTAAAACACATAGATTCAAATAAAGCTAGAAGAATGTATGTATTATTGATTATTTATTTTAAATATTTCTAGTTATATTTAGAGGTAAAATTCTCCTAAAGGTTTGCATTTTGGAGCAGCAGTAGGTTACATTCCCTTGGCACCTACTGTTATTGTTATAAATAACAACAATAATAATTTAAAATCAAGTGAAACATAAGTGTATTACAGAATGTTGTTTTCTAGCATTTAGGGCTTTCAGAAACATTCTTAATGTTGCATGACTGCAGCCTGGTACTTTGTTTGGTATGTCTACCTACTGATAAAAGAAAATCCAAGGTTAGGCAGAGAGAAGATAGCATCTGGGTTGAGGTTAAAGTATATGATAGCAATAACCTCAGCAACCTGGTTTCTGGTAGATTGATGCGTTATGATTGCATGCGCCCACCATGGCAGACATTCTTCAAGAGCCCCACAATATTCTGTCAGAATTCAAATATACCAACAACACATCTCAACACATTACATAACCCATTTCTGGATGATCTCTCATAGCCAATTTTTTTTACTTTTGACGTGTTCTCAAGGAAAATAAACAATATATAAACCCTACAGGATTATGAGCAGTAAAAATAGTAACAATATATGTGATATTTTCAGAATTTGTCAACTTTCATAGTTCCATATTCAAATCTAGAGAAGATTGGTCCTCTAGATAATACACAAAGTTTCAGCTATTGGAGAGCGCTTTCTTTGCATGTTTTCAGTTTGATAAACAGATGAATTTAAAACAATCTTGACAATTGTTTCATTATTTAGGTGGAAGTCTGACTCTAACATACTTATTAGCCAATTCAGAAGACTGTTCTCTACTTATTGTATATTTTCAGGTATAGAGAGATGCTTGTCAGTCTTGAATAGTCTTGGAAGTGTTGCAGTTTCAAAAAATTGTTCTTACCTGAATTATTTGTTAGACTTTTTTTTATTCTCAGGTTTCCAGGGAAGTGTGTCTATCTTTCTATTCAAATTCCACAAGAGTCAGTGTAGGGTCTGGCACCATATATCCTCCTCCCCACAGGACCATGTTAAGAATTCAGTTTGTTGCTAAAGTTTCTAAAATCTGTTATAGACTTTTTTTAATACAATGGTTATTTTAACCAATTTTCTAACAGGCAAGAAGTAAGCATGTTTCAGGAATAACTATTCCAAACAGATCTCAGCCTTCAGAAGACTTCTCACCATCTATATGCATTCTGGATGCAGAATTGGCATTGCCTTGCTCTAGAAATTTAGAATTGGAGACACTGCCTGTCTCTGTTACATAATTTATGTATAAATATGAATTATTGACTGACAAAGGGCAGACTACATATAATTTACAGCTAGTTTACATGTAAGCACATTTCCACAATTTCATTTTGATTCCAGCACTGAGCTTTACTATAGTCCAGAATTTTTTAAAATAAATATTCTGACTGAAATATGAAATACTAGAAATCAGTGAGCAAATAGTCTTTTAATTTCTGTTGCCCCATCACTCATATTTTATTTACATTTATTTATTTATTTAAAAGTTTTATGTAGCCACCCATAGTAAGCAACTCTAAGAAATTCATTTTCAGAGATTGTTGGTGGATTTTTAAGCATGTTTTCATTGTGAGTTTGTGTGAGTTTTGCATTGTGTGGTATTATTGTTCACAATTATCAAATTAAATTACTAATAGTAGTGCAATTATAGTATAATTTAGCATTCCTACTTATATGCACTGCATATGTGAAATTACCCTGGTGATGAATGAGAAACAGAGTTGAAACAGGTTCGGAAACAGTTAATATAATCTATCTCTCATAATTTGTTAATGACTGTTGCATGCTGATAGTGCTCAACTTACAACCATTTGTTTAGTGACTATTTGAAGTTACACAATATTGAAAAACTGACTTATGACGATTCTTCACAATTACATCTGCTATAGATCAAAATTTGGATGCTTGGCAATTGGCTCATGTTTATGATAGTTGCAGTATTCCTGGTTCATGTAATCACCTTTAGAGATATTCTGAGAAGCAAAGTCTACCTAATGTAACAACTACAGTGGTTCACTTAACAATGTGGGAAGAAAGACCGTAAAATGGGGTAAAACGTGGTTAACAACTGAAGTGTTGTTAGCAACAGAAATTTTGGACTCAATTGTGGATATAATTTAAAGACCACCTGTATTGCAGTCTGCTTAAGGCAGTCTGAATGAGGTATTTCCACTCAGATATAATATATCATCCATGTAATATATCATCCATGTCAGTTCCTTCAGTAATATGAGCTATTCTTTCATACTGAAAATAAAGAGACAAAAAGTTTAAATATTGGAACTTCAGACAGAATTGTAGAATGCTGTGATTTGAATTATCACTTGATTCTTCTTGTATCTCCAAGAACATCTTTTTCTGAAATTTAAATGTTCTGCTGTGGAAAATTGATGGAGCCAGGTAATAATGCTGAAGTGAAGAACACAATGGCAAAGCTATAAAGAAAAATGTTGTCTACATAACAGATGTTTGCTTCCTTATTTATAGCTTTTTCTGAATAATAAATTGCACAATTCACATTTATGCAAATGCAAAATAAGTTTCGATATAGAGACCCTTGTATGAATCTGTGGGCTATTGCATGCCAGGATGTCCCAACCAAAGAGATATTCAGTATTCTCAAAATGGAAAGTTATAATTTACCAGAGGTAAAACAAGATTCCTTTATCCTAAATTGATGATCAACCTTAAACTATCTCTTTGCAATATGCCCATATTTTCAGTATACATAAATCAGAAGATGCCTCATACCATTCATAGAACACTTAAAAAGAAAAAAGAAGAAGAATGAAATAGATGACCACACAAAATTTTAAAAAGAAAGAAACAGCAGACATAGAGGACGGAATATAATATACAATATTAGTAAATAAAAAGAATTTACCATTGTGATGAAATTTGACATTCTTTTTTATTAGTTCAATGATTTATTAATTGAATATATAAAATTAAACCTATTATATCGTGTTGAAAAATAATTGTAAAACATTATCGAACACTAAAATACTAATGTTTATATTACTATCACCATGATTTGTCATTATTTAAAATAAATGCACATAGTCTTATTATAAAATAATAAGAGCCAGTTTGGTCTAGTGGTTAAGTCACCAGGCTTGAAAACCAGAAACCATGAGTTCAAGTCCCACTTAGACATGAATGCAGCAAGTTGGGTGGCCTTGAACCAGTCATTCTCTTCAGCCCAATTTATTTTACAGGGTTGTTGTTCTGTGAAAAATAGGAGGAGGAAGGTGTATTGGATATGTTCTTCACCTTGAGTTGTTTGTAAAATTATATAGATGCAATTTTGGTGCAATACAAGTAAACAAATAAATAAAAATAAAATGAAAAAACAATCTTATTTAAAAAGGAAAGAAAAAATGAATACTAAAAAAACCCAATAAATACAATATTTTCCTAGATTTCCTCCCATTGCACATAAATTATTTATAAATACTAATATTAATTTTGGTTATATAAATATTTATATTTCCCCCCTAAAGCATACTCTAATTTATCTTGCTATATAACACTCAATATATAGGGAATCCATTCTCACTTAAATTTAATAAAAATTCTGTTTTGGAGGTATACGTTTAATTTTGCTGTTCCCCAAATTTGATTTTCCAATCTGAACAAAATATCTCTTTTCTAAAGTTAGTCCTCATGCCCTTTAGCATGTGTCTCATGATTATCTTCCCCCCCCCTGGATTTTAATTTTTTACTCTTTTAAACCACTTATTTCATTATTAAACTTCAGAGTGCAATAAAACAGATCATGAAAACAATTAAAAGGTGTGTGAATTCTTATGATACAAAATTTATTTATTTGATTATGTTGTAATGTAGATTGAAATATTATTTGTTAATCTCATTTGCTATGTTTCCCCTTAGAAAAGAATGTGGATCACAAGTTATATTTTTCATTTTTAGTTTGCTAGTCTTACAGATAAAAGAAACATTAATTTCTTTTTAAATCCCCAATGCTAATTAGTAATATATATTTATCATGGTATTCCATGTTAAGAATAAATTGTCACTCCTACATATACTAATAATATTTTACTGTTCCTTTCCATCTTTATAATATCAGCAATTCTAATCATTCTACTATGTCCTAATCTGTAGACTCAAGCCTTATTATATGAGGATATTATAGAGATGAGATCTGAACAGAGATAACATATTAGTGCATTATCTGTTGTAGAACTCTTTGTGAAGCTAATGTTATGAACAATTTTATAATAGTTTGACTTAAATTTCTGTTTTAATAAAATGAACATTTAAAAATAAATAAATCTATATTTGTAAAACAAGTTCATAGACTTGTTTTCATCTCATCATTCAAGACTGAGTGTTTTTTTCTAAGTTTCATCAGTAACTTTTGTCTTACAAGTGGCCTAGAAATATTGTAAATAAATAAACGAAAATTATAAAGAGACAGTAAACTAAGATGGAGTAATTGTTGTTGAATTTCAGTCAATATTACTATAGTTAAGAAACTGTGTTCAGTACCATGGAGAGCATTCTGGCAACAATACTGTTGTGCAAATAAATTAGTCCATAACTTGCCTGGTGGAATCGACATAATTCCAACCAACCTTTCAGAAGAACCTAAGTCCTGCAAATATGCCTTTATGTCCAAGCAAAACTTTCTCCTTATGATTAATATTTATGATTCTAAGGGTATGATAATGTGCCAACCTAGATCCTAGAAATCTCAGTCTTGCATTGGAGCTAGATTTGGTCTTAATCTTTCTGGATCACATCTATTTTTTTTAAAAAGAAGAGACTCAATTTTGGACCACATGCTCATCTTCCAGCAAATAGTTCTCCATAGAAGACATGAAAGAAGGCATGATTAGGATTCTGTTATTGGTCATAGAACAAGGACTATAGTTTGCTGATTCCCAAGAAATCTGAAATTGAATGTTTGGTCTATGTGCTTTGATTCTGTTTTTGTATTTCTAGGTACACTGAGTAATTCTGTTGTAAGTTATTCATAGACTTTACTTAGCATAGAATAAACAATGTCATCAGTATTGCTCACAAGTAAGCTTGAGCTGTAGACAGTGTTAGCGTGAAATGAATATTTCCATAATAAAATACACATCAGTATGATGCTGCAGATCTGGAGAAATAAATTTAATAAACACTGAGTGACTCCACAGGAGCCTCCCTTTTAAAACTGAAGTACAAAAAGCCTAATATCAGGAAGTTAATAAATAGTCAATTACATTAACATATGCCATATAAAATTGGGTAACAAAATACTTAGACTAATTTATTTCTAGCCATTTACTAAATTAGGTGTGTGACTAAACATATAAGTCAATGAAGAAGTTTAAAATATATATATGAGAAAAGTGGAAAGTCTGTAACACATCAATAATGAAATGATGGGTTTCTTTCCTAGTTGTCCTTGAAGTCTCAGTGCCCTTCAGTACTATTGATTATTGTATTCTTCTGGAGTGGATCAAAGGATTTGGAGTGGTGATGCAGTGGTTCTCTTCTGTTCTGCAGGACCAGTTCCAAATACAAGTTGATGGGGAGAGAGGTGCCTCTGAGCTGTATCCCCAAATTTAGTTTTACCATAAGCCACTAGATAGAACAATTTCTTGTCCCAGAGTTAAGTAACATCATTATGATATTTATTTTCAGTTGTACTATAGATCTTTATCTTTGACTGGCAAATTATTTTATCTTGAATGTTTTCCCAATATCCAGAAGCTATGGTGATGGAGAAGAACTTATTTTGATTTAACTATAGTAGGTTGGTTCTGAACTCTCCAGGATCAGGATTTGGATATTTCCAATCTTGATTCTGAGTGGTTTTTCCCTTTTCTTAAATCCCTTAAGCAATTTGGAAGTCTTCCTAGACTCACAAGTCCTAGTTAAAGAACAGATGATATTTTTGGCCGGGACATAAATCCATCTTCTAGGTCAATTATGCCCACTGATAGACTCAGAGGTTCTGCTCAGAGTCATTCATGCCTTGGTCATGATCTACATGTGAACATACATGAGAGCTTCTATCATACCATTGCAGCTGCCATCTTTACTTTTTTGTCCACACCCAGTGAACACCTCTGTCCATGGAA
Source organism: Pseudoxenodon macrops (assembly GCA_032467955.1). Taxonomy (NCBI): domain Eukaryota; kingdom Metazoa; phylum Chordata; class Lepidosauria; order Squamata; family Pseudoxenodontidae; genus Pseudoxenodon; species Pseudoxenodon macrops. The sequence continues at coordinate 196,288 of JANHFT010002071.1, forward strand.
TATAGTGGGATTTATTTCTAGTAAAGGCTGCATATATTTGGAGCTTTAACTTTCTTTAACTTATACCCAATAATTAGGGGGAAATCTCAAAAGCAAGTCTTCTGAGAATTTATTCCAGATGGAAAGTTCCTCCATATTCCCTTCAAGACACTCCAAACTGACATGTTAATTCTAAGTTCCAAGACTAGAGTTAGTTATGAAGTAATATCCAATTCTGACATTCAGCTCAAGGAGACAATGATAAAAGAAGAAGCTCATCTAGATCATTTAACTCCAGACAAAATGCAAATGAAGGAGCTTATAATAAGAAACTTACGGTAGCTTAAATTCATCATTTTACAGTTCATTGTTATATAAAATATTTAGTTGGATTTTATCTTTTTGTATTTTACCAAGCTGTATTTCATATCATTAAATGTGAAATAATGAAATACTACAAATGAGGTAAGCAGGTCATAAACCTAATCAGACTTTGAAGTTATATTTCATAGAGTGGATCGCATCATATGTGCTTGGTTGCTGCTTCTCCTATTCCTTCCCATTTTACAATTTAAAATTTTACCTCGATTACTGAATTGTTGATTATTGATTATATGGCAAATAATTATTGATTATATTAGGCAAATAATGCAGTCTAATATTTTTATCCAATCAATTAAATGTGTATTTAAAAATTTATAGCTGTATGTGGGGTTTTATTTTGCTTGTGTAGGGATTGTAGATTTGTAGTAATGTATATGCATATAAAAATATGAGCATATGTCTACAGTTAATTCCATCCATCATATAAATTCCTGTGTTTCACCAAAGAAACATCTAGTACAGTAATTTTTAATATTCTGCATATTTCAAATTTCTAATGTCAATGAAGGAACATAGCTCAGTGAAACAGTATACACAGACATGTCTTTAAGTTGAGGTAAGTTAGAATAGAATAGTGATTTAATGGCAAATGTGTGTCTTAGTATGTATTCTATCTGTCTATGTCAGGAGTGGGTTCCTTTTACCTTCCCTACCAGTTTGGGTCATGTCAGAAGTACGTGTGAGCATTTGCTACATGCGTACCTGCACCCCTATCACATCTGGGTAAAACCCCTATGCATATGCACAGAAGGCTTTGCGTATATGCAGAAGGTTCTTTTTCAGGCGATTTCAAGTCGGAGGGACAATTTCCAGCTGGGGGACCGATTTCCAGCCAGGGGACAGGTTTGGGGGCATGGCTAGCTGGCCATCGCTGACGATTCAGTGAATGGGGGCAAATTTCCACCACTGGTTCAGGCAAACTGGTCCAAATTGGCAGCAACCCACCACTGGTCTATGCATATGAAACACTTCCAAATATATTAAAACATGGCTGCGGGTGAAGATGAATTTCCTTGGGCTGCATACACAATAGATAACGTAGTTAATGTGTATAAAGAACAAACGTCCTTTATTTTTTAATGTTTTTATTATTTTATGGAACCATGTTACAACTACCTTCACACTATTTTAATATTTATCTCCTCAATATTGAATCAGCAATATTTTTTGTCCACATAATAGATGTTATAATTCCTCCCAGATTCTCTTAAATTCATCATATCCTTTTGGGTAGCTAACTGCTTGTGAAAAGATCCACTGTAAATAATAGGTCTTAAAGGAGGTTACAGTGCCTGACCCATTGGCCGAAGTAGCAATATGGTGTTGGTGTGTGTGTAAAAATATGATTTTTATATTGGTCTGTACATGTCTGGTATATTGTCAAGCACAAAGAGAATCTTGAAAGGAATTTTCTTGCTCAAGCAATAATGTTCAGCAGCAGGGGCAAAATGGTTGAAGAACCAATCTTCAAAGGTGGCCATTGTAACCCAAGCTTTTGTATTTGCCTTCCAATTAATGGGAAGAGATGCCTTAATGAACTGATACAATGAAACGAGAAATTCACAAATAAAGACTTGACCTTGAAATCCCTGTAGGCGTTACCTTAAAACAATAACAATGTCAACATTCTTTGATGCCTTATACCCCCCCCTCTTTTGAAATGTAGGTGCTTTCAGCCCATTTCCCCCAAAATAAGCCTCCTCAATATTCTTTTTTTCAACATTTTGGGAAAACCACACATAGCACTTATATCTGCACTTGCTGCTTCACCTTGCATTTTAATATTATGTAAATTTTCCCCTCACTTTGAAACAATTGAACAAGCTGCTACTTGCAACAGATTCTTCATCACAATCACCTTCACTTGCTGCCTGTGCAGCTTTTAAATAATTGAAAAGGCTTCTTTAGAATAAAATAAGGCTAATAGGGATATTATGCTGATTTTGATCATCTAAGCAAATTATCAATAGCCTTTCCATTTCAATGATTAAACTACCACGTAGCTTAGAAATAATTGTAGCTTTCATCAGGGCAGGGCCATTTACATGCTCCATAATTCTTACTTTATCCTTTAAAATTGTTCCAATCACTGACTGACTGTAGCTTAAGATTGTTCTAATGACCAATGGCGTTTCACCTATTTCTTATTGCTTTCTTTTATTTCCATTTAATTTTCAGTTGTGATCATTTTCCTTTTCTTTGATGAATAACCAGTACTTACCTCAGATTTGCTTTGAAAGCCTGGCAAGGATAAATAAGAAAAACATTTAAGCCAAATGTAAAGTTACACACGCAACACAGTATTAATGGCAATGTGACCTGACTACAAATGGTGGACAGCACCCTCCTTCCTTGAGCTGAACAATAAAGCACACAATGTTTTCATGAATGGCACGTATTAGTGTTATAAACCATTGGATTTAACTCATTTTTAATGTAATACACTTTATGGCAATCCATTTGTAAGGAGGGGTTATCTGTAATTTGGATTTCTTAACCTGGGGACTGCCTGTATGCCACCCACAGAATGCAAGGTGACTATAATTTTTTTCACTTAGATCTTGGGTACTGTTGGTAATCACTGTAAACTGTATGGGACTAAGATGAAACAATAGTCTGACTTTCTAATTTCTAAAATTAGATCTACTGCACCTTTCTGTTTTGTTCTGGATCTTTTACTCCTTTCTTCTTCTAGTCTTACAGTCTATCCTCTACACTACTCTGCATCATTCAAGCTATTCAGCTTCTTCTGATTTATATAGTATTATCTGGTGAATACAGAACTGGTTATAAGACACACTCATGCAATGGTACATAAAATATTTAACCTGTTGGTTTAAAGGTATTCTTCATGAGCCTTGGTGCCCCGTGGAAAAGTTCATAAGCAAATGAACAAAATGTATGTGAAGAAAATGTTTAATCTTTCATTATTAAATTGAACTTTTCTACTTTAAGTATTTTAAGTATTTTATACATTCTTGGAAATGGAATTTGGGGGAAAATTGAGGCATAGATTGATAAAACAATAATATATTTTTCCAAAATAGCAGATTTGTGTGTGTGTGTGTGTATGTATGTATGTATGTATGTATGTATGTATGTATGTATGTATGTATGTATGTATGTATGT
>JANHFT010002072.1:8918-21241 GCA_032467955.1 Pseudoxenodon macrops
GGCCGGCATGACTAAATGCCAAAGGCGCATGGAATGCTGTTACCTTCCCACCAAAGGTGGTCCCTATTTTTCTACTTGCATTTTTTATGTGCTTTCGAACCTAGGTTGGCAGAAGCTGGGACAAGTAACAGGAGCTCACCTGGTTCACGGCACTAGGGATTTGAACCACTCAACTGGCAACCTTTCAATCGACAAGCTCAGTGTCTTAGCCAGTGAGCCACCGCATCCCACTTTGCTATAATATTACATCCCATATACAGTATGTATATGAATGGTTTAGTGAAAGCAGCAAAAAATATTAGATATGTGTTCTAACATCTTTGACTGCTAGATACTGGATCTAAACTCCAGATTTTGGATCCAGATGAAATACCTGTTCTTGTTTGAAAAGAAATTAAACTGCATGATAAAAGAATACAGCTAGTTTAAAGTAGTAATTGCAATAAATTTGTTTTCAAGCTATCTCTCCTGTGGAATAATTATCAAGACAAGCAGCTTTACCCTTTGAAATTAACACCTTTGACCAGGCAGTCACCCCAGGATAAAATGTGACATTTCATTTTAACACACAACAAGGAATGACTCTTCAGCTGAGCTTTTTGTACCAGTGAGAATTAAAAAGGATCTGCTTTAAAAAAACAGTGAACTCAAACTATAAGCCAATCATAATTTATACAACAATGTTGTTTAAAAATCAATAACATATTTTTGTGTGTGTAATTCATTCCAGCCTGGAACACTTTTACTGCTAAAGCTGCCATGGGGGAGTGGGGGAGAATTTTCCTGTTCAGCAGATCAGTAATATAATTTCATGATTGTTTGTGCAATAACACAATGCCCCACACTATGACAATAGAAATAGGTTCTTTCAGCTTCATTAATTTTTATTTATTACATTTACATTTATCTAGTGCCTTTCTCCATAGTGCTCAAAGTAGCATATATGATCTATTCTCATAAAAATCTTGTCAGGCAGCTCAGAGAGAGAAATAAAATTAAGATATTACACAATAAATTCCTAGTACTCATCTTAATAAGATGAAGATGGGAACACTCAGCCAATCTTGGTTAATCTTGGAAAAAACGAAGCAAGGTCTAACCTGGCTGCAACATAAGTAGAAAAGTATCCAAAAATTCCAAGAATATCAGTTGTATCATTTCCACATTATTATTAAGAAAACTACTATGCATGGATGTTTCCAAGAAGTCACCAACAGTTATATAAAATCATTTTCATTTTTTATTTCCTTTTATCAAGGCATAGTTGAATGTTTTCAAACAATTTGTTCTGACTGACCCTACCAACCAGTAGGAGTCTGAGAGTTGTCCATCCTTCCCACATAAGAAGGAAAAATGAGAGAATTACCTACTCATTGCTCAGCAGAATTCCATGAATGAGATAGGGCATCTCCACTGCAAAAGGCTTACTTTGAAGCACATTCTTCAACATCCAACCATTGTTTAAGTTCAAATAAATTACTATATGTACCTACCTGGTGTTTTTTGGCTGTTGTCTTTGTCCTTTCCAGACTTTGATAATGATCTTAAAGGCAATTGGGTGGGGGGAAGTGGGGAGAGAGAGAGAGAGAGAGAGAGAGAGAGAGAGAGATTAAACTTTCACCAAAAATAGGCAAATATAATAATTTAGAGGGCTCTTAGTAGATAGAAAGAATCATGATGGTGCAGTGGTTAGAATGCAGTACTGCAGGCTAATTCTACTGCCTGCTTGCTGCCAGCAGTTCAGAAGTTTGATTCTCACCAGCTCAAGGTTGACTCAGCCTTCCATCCTTCTGAAGTAGATAAAATGAGGAACTCAGATTGTTGGGAGCAATATGCTGATTCTGCAAACTACTTAGAGAGGGCTGCAAAGCATTATGAAGCAGTATGTAAGTCTAAGTGCTATTGCTATAGAAGGAACTTTACGTACAATAACTTGTTGGAACTCCCATTTTGCAGGGAGTGTCTGGAGCGGACCAAAAAAGTAAGACTAATCAAGCCAATGAAATGCTAACTAGCTTGCAAACACAAGCAAAACAGAGATTTGAACCAAGAATTTCCCAACCCGTTGTTCAGTTATTGTACAATGGCATAAGCATCAGATCCCAGTTCACAAGCTGCTACAAGCAAGAACAAGAGACGACAACAGCCTTGTGAGATTTGTAGAGGCATTTGGTTTCCACTTTAAGAACAGGGTGACTCAGATGTATGGGAAGCATAACTCCCAGGATTCTCCAGCTAGTATATCAAAACATTGCTGGGAATTGCAATGCCAGCATATCTAGAAGGTGCCATTTAGTGAAGGCTACCTTAAAATTAACTAATGAAGCTTTTTAGATGCAACTTTGAAAAAAAAAGGATAAGGAACAGCAGAAAAGGCTTACCTTGTTTTGGGACACTCATTTATAGCAAGTGGGACACATTCTGTCTGTGGCAAGCTTGGAAAGGGTTCTGCAGTCTTCTGAGAATTTTCTTCACACGCCTTTGTTAACTTGGGGATGGGTGGGATCAAAGCAGCACCTAAAGACTTTTTTGGATTCTCATCAGGCACGACCTACATTGATGGATAGGAGAGAAAAAATAACCTTAGAACTCTGCAGAAAGGGGCATGAGAACCAGGTTATTTGAGCAACCGCCTCTTCCCATTTCACCTCTCTGTTTTTAAATGTTTGTTTTATTGTATGCTGCCTAGAATCATATTTGTTTATCAAATGTATTTGCCACCTATCTATTTGTCACTAAGCAAGGTGGTTGTTAAGTGAGTTGCAGCCAATTTTATAACATTTTTTTTAATCACAGTTGTTAAGTGAACCACTGCATTTTTTAAGTGAATAGCATAGTCTTTAAGCAAATCTGGCTTCCTCCATTTGCTTTGCTTGTCAGAAGCCAACTGGGGAGATCACATGTGGCCATCACATGTCCGCCCCCAGGACAATGCCACTGTCATAAATACATACTTTTCTAAAAAAGGGATCTTAAATAGGGCCAGATTTGTAAATATTTGTTTTTAATTGGTTTTTAATTTTTGTATTGTGTGTTTTTATTGCTGGCTGTGCACCGCCCTGAGTCTTTCGAGAGAAGGGCGGTATAAAAATTTAATAAATAAAAATAAATAAATAAAAATACCAGTTGCCAAATGCCTGAATTTTGATCACATAACCATGGAGATACTGTAACTGTCATAAGTGTGAGGACCGGTCATAAGTCATTTTTTCCAGTGCCCTTGGAACTTTGAATAGTCACTAAACAAAGGGTTGTAAGTCAAGGACTACCTGTATTTATTGATTTTATTGCAGATCTTATAGGCTCAGTTTTTCTTCTCTGGTTATCTTCTCTCTAGCTGAGAAAGAATGGCTGATCCAAAGTCACTTAGAAAGGTTGGGAGCTTATTAGGATTTGAACCCTGATCTCTGCTTAATGGGATACTTGGTCAGAAGTTTACACCCCTATGAGTTTCATGACTCCAAACAATTATTGAAATATAGACCTGTGACCTAAGAGAAGCTTGAAAGGGGATGGAATTATAGAAATCATTTGAGTTGAGGAGATTAAAATATTCCGTTTGGAGCAAATCTATGTCAAATCTATGACGGATAGCAGTTCAGAAAGCACCATAAAATCAGTAGCTCATAACAAAACTATCAACTCAAGCCACCTGAGGAACCACATATAGAAGGCTGAAATGGAACTGAACTAAGCATTCAGAAGAAATTTCAGCTAAGGCAATAATTCTAATTAGGTGGAGAGGCTTCAGGAAAGTTTCTGCACTTATTTCACCCTGCTGTAGAAAGTGAGTGATTTGCTTGAGAGCTATCCCAAAGTCTGCCAGTCCTGTTCGAAGCTCCCTGCTGCCTTAAGCTTTCTTTTGTCTGAGTCGAACTTTCTCGAGGGCTTCACCTTGTCAAACAAGCTTCAACTAGCCAAGTTATTTTGATGGACAAGGGATACTTTTAATGCAAGAACCAGCAACTGATTTGACACCTCACTTGTCAATACCACATAAGCAGATGTTCTTGCAATTTATTTTGACTTGTTGATAGGAATGTGTTTTCAGGCACAGGTATCAAGAACTGAATAATTCTTCTTTAAAACACTAATCTATACTGGCATAGCTAAGAGTCCATTAGACCATTCAGAAAAAATCATGTAGGATATACAACTCCATAATTGAAATCAGAGGTCATATTATGTTCTCATATACAGCATAGTACCTCTTTGCCCTTAGGAGGTGGTGGAATGGAAAAGAAAATGCCAGGATAATTGGACTTTTCTTACTGAAAACAAATAAATCAAGGGGAAAATAAGATGCCCCTCACTCCCCCAGCAAAACCAAGCTCTGCTTCAGAAAGTAGCAACATTTGGCCAACATTGTCAAGTTGAAAAGCTATGCGGAGTCAGGTCTGAGAAACTTGAAAACTTCACTGGGATACCATCAGAACTGTAGATTACACTGGAAAATAAAAAATCACTCCAAAATAAGGTCCCGGCAAGCCACTTCTGTACCATTGCCAAGAAAACTAGAGGAATGTGTTCAGAAAGTCAGCAGGACTTAAGCTCAACTTCAAAGGGTCAAAAAACCCTAATCTCTATTTATGCAGAACATACATTTTTCAGTTGCACAGAAATCTTCAGGAAACAGAAAGATGGGAGGAAAAAAATCCACATCGCATGAAAGCTGAAGTATTTCCGTGTTTTCTGGCTTTTCACTCTATTAATGTTAGCTGTGGAAGAAGAGCTCCCTCTACTTGTTTTTCCTTCTTCTTTTTTTCCTCAGAGTTTCAGCTCTTGACTCCTTTTAAATTCTTATTTTTAAAAACTTTACTGGAACAAATTTAGCTCTCACTCTCGAAGATATATACAGTATGTATTATTCCTGCCAGGTAGCCTTCAGTTCTGGCCAATTTTGCAACTCTTTTGACCTTCCACCAAAATCTGTTTTTCAGAACAGAAGCCTGATAGTTTTTTGCATTAGTGCTCCTCCTACTGGCCCTCATCAAATTCTCAAACTAAATGATAAGATGCAATCAAAGGACCCTTGGTCCTCTCCAAATGCCATTTAATAATTGTCATATCTAAGTTACTGCAAGTTATTAATTTTAGAAGAGCATCATATCACATTAAGTGTGCTATACGAAATATATAGCCTTTCTCAGCAATTATTCACCATGCACCAAAGACAAATTCCTTGTGTGTCCAATCACACTTGGCCAATAAAGAATTCTATTCTATTCTATTTCCACATCAGGAATGAATTTTTAATGCAGTGCAGCTCCCCTTGCTGATTCTTAACATAGGATGGTTTAACTTCTTCCAGTGATACCAAAGGAAAAGAACAAGAAGGGGATCTGTTGAAAAACTGCCAACCCCTAAGTTAGCAGGCTGGGAATGATGGGAGTTGTAGGGCAAAGTTGAGCTGTGCCTTCTCTGGAAACAATAATTTGCAATGTGAATCAACAATCCTTAGATGTAAGTTTATTTTGTCTGTTCTTATACTGCATGCTCTCAATCTATAGGCCAGTTCTCAGTGGTCTATTAAGGTCTTCCATTTGACACAAAAGCAAACAGGGGTAGCTTATTTTTGTTTCATATTAACAAGAGGTCATTTTTGTTAGTAATAGAGCCAAGTAAAAAAGAGCCGTAGCAAGACTATCCATATTCTACAAGGATTTAATGGTAAATGAAGGAAGTGGAGTTAAGCAAGGACTGTTTGGCTTGGGTTATTAAAAGGTCAAAGCATGGTCCTAATGAAGAGTTTAGGGGCTGCAGTGGCTGTCAGCTCTGTAGAATAATGGATTTCCATTACATAAAGCAAGACTGATTCAGTGCTAGGTAAAATAATAAGCCTTCCTGAAAATAAGAGCAGTTTATTTGTATACGCAACTACTAGGAGAGATGGTAAGCTTCCTTTTAAAAGTGGTTTCAAATCAGTGATCTAAAACTGCCCCTTCTATGATTAATTTCTTCCCCTAACCTCACTAAAACCTGCTCATTTTTCCCCTTGGATATACCTTTTTTGCTATTTTCGGAACAATGCAACTTATAACCCACACATTCAAATCCTCATTTTTAATAGCAGGTGTATAAAGTAAAGGAAGTCATTCTGAAAACAGAAGAACAGAGTTGGAACATAACTTGGAGGTCTTCTAACCCCCTGCTCAACCTTCCATTCCTTAAACACAGGCAACATATATTTTTATACCTGCTGGGTGGATGTTAATTCTGGATTAACCCCTTCAACCTGTGAAGAGCCTGAACCATTCTCTCTAACTTGTTGCTCTGTTTCTTGAGCTCTGTTTGTCTCTGGGGTGTTTGGTATGCTCTGAATAGGAGGCATAGGCTTGGAAGTGACCAGCAGTCTTTGAGAAGCAGATCTGGAAATGGCTGGTTTCAGGGCAGGTTCCTTAGGAACAGCTTTGTCCAGCAAGCCTGCAAATACAAAAGATAAAAAAACATGGCTGTGGGAATATTTGCAGGCTAATGTCAAACCTCAAGGCAGTGTCCCTCAACAACACCAAACTGATTGCATAAGGAATTATCATTCGTTTTCCAGATCAAGTTTGTCCTACTGTGGTTTATTTTCAATACCAGGAAATGCCCTGAATAAGAGTATGAAGCACTCTTATCCTGCAGTTATCTCTATGCAGACAGAGATCAAGGTACCAGGTTAATCCAACCCCTACGATAATCATGAAATGAATCCAAGAAACAGCTACATCCTATTTCTGAATAAGTAGCAACTGGGCCTTCCTCCTAGCTGAAATGTGGAAAGAAAGATCATTATCTTTCACAATTAATTCAAAGACACAAGGTTTAATGCTTATCATCATCTTCATTTAATGATCCCATAATCCCTTGTGGGGTGGAGTCTAGGCAAATGATTAGAGCTGAATGTTTACTGGCCAGATGCCCTTCCTGTCGCCAATGCTGAGTTATATTCAGCAGATATATTCTCATGTGCCCAGAGAGACAAATATCTGTCTCTACCTAGGATCGAACTCACAGCCTCCTGATTGTGAGGTGAGAACTTCACCTCTAGGCCACCACATCGCACAACGATCTAATGGTATGCTATACCTAAAAAAATTAAAAGGGATCCAGTAAACTGGGCCTTTAATAAAAAAAGAAAAACCTGCATCAGGTGTATACAACAAACTCACACAAGGCTGGACACACAAGTAACATGCAAGAAAGAGCCCAAATTGATAATTCTATCTACTGCATGAATTTGGCAAGCATTACTCTCATTTCGGTTGAAGCAGCCTTCAGGTTGATTTGAAAATACCGTTTCCCTGAAAATAAGACCTCCCCGGATAATAAGACCAATCAGGCTTTTGAGTGCATGTACTAAAATAAGCCCTCACCCGAAAATAAGCCCTTCCCAAAATATAGCACCAGCCATAAGGTGACCACACTCGCCTCAAAAATAATAAGACCTCCCTGAAAATAAGGCCAAGAGCTTATTTTGGGGGGTCAAAAGAAAATAAGACCCTGTCTTATTTTGGGGAAAACACGGTGTGCAAAATTGGCTCTCAGTTGCTTTCATATTGAGGTCAGTAAATCAAATCAAATCAGATCCTTATTGCAATCACAGACCAGCATAATGAAGTCAGTATGTTTATGGCATCACCTACTAGACTATTGGAGAAGAAACCTGCACTACACAGCACATGTTACCCAACACCGTTCTTTAAACTTTAAATAAATACTTTGTCATTTTGGTCCAGTTGCCTTGCAGATATGTGTTGCCAGATTGATTGATAATTGTATGTAGTAATGGCAGATTTTAATTACTCTGTATTTCTTCTCTCTAATGATGTAGCTTAACTGAGCTTTAGACCACGGAGCCAATGATTCAAGAATTATGGTTTCACTGGGTACGTTATTCTGGCTCAGCCTCCAGCCATAAAATTAGAATAATGACAACTTATCCAAACAAGGCTGAAAGCTATACTTGATTTATAGCAATTATATATAAAGGTTACAGATAATGTTTTCTTACCAGAATTCATCATACCTTTTTTTGATGCAAGTAGGCCTTCGGACATTCTTCTTTTTTTGAGCTTATCCTTGATTTGAGCAGTCTCCATGGCTGCACTGCTTATCTCCAATTCACTGAGACTGTACTTTGGCTGGGGATTAGGTATCTGTGAAGAGCCATTCATGATTGTGCTGTCTGTATTCTTCTGGAGGCCATTTCTACTGTCCCAGCTCTCCAGGGAAGAAACAACTGGAGGTTCTCCTTTGCTTCCCCATAAACACGATTGTGTTTTTAAAACTGAAGCTGTGGAACAATTTCAGCAGAGCAGCTTAGTTACTCAGACTGAATGTTACTTCTCCAGAGAACTAAAAGTCTGCAGAGATTCTCAGTCATCCAGGTCATGGTTGTCCCAAAGGTGCTTTTTCAGGAGGCAACTGGACTTTCTTGTTTTTTCTTTTGAAGATGTTTCACTTCTCATGGTTGCCTCCCCCCCCAAGTTAGAGTTCCAATGATGAACTTATGATGAAATTATAATTCATTCAGTTATGATGAAAGAGACAGACAGTGATCTTCAGCAAAAGCTCTTTATTAGCAAGTCAACCTCTCAAGAGTCTGGCTGACAGTGTGCCTTTTATCGGGAGCTGTCAGCCGGCTTACCCAATAAGAACGAACTATTTTCCCGCCTTGGTGACGGACCTGAGTGAAGCCTTTATTTAGGCCTTTACTTAAGCCTTTATTGAAGCCTGTCTTTAGGCTTCACCCCCGAATCTGAATATGTAACACTTCTCTCATAAACAGAGTGTTCAGGCTCCCTGATCATCTTGGAAGTTCTCTTCTAATCTGTTATTTATACGTTTTCATTTTCATATTTTCTCCTGGGAATTTGACATGGTTTGCGTTGAAAGCCACTCCCCTCTCCCAACTCTTGCCTGCGAATGGGAGAGGTCATCTGTATCCATTTTTGTTTCTCTGGTTCTCTTTTATTTCAAATGTGTTTTTTCAAAAGGCAACTGGACTGGGTTTTTTTTTTCCCCTGAGGAAGACGTTTGGCTTCTCTTCCAAGAAGCTTCATCGGTTCTGGCAGGATGGTGGGGGCGATGGAAGGGTTAGTTCTGACAGAAGTGGAGGGGAGGTGGAAGGATCGTATTTTGGTGCAGTCACCTGGTCATTAGCACACCTACACCTATAATCAGATGACTGCAACAAAATACGATCTTTCAAACTCCCCTCCAATCTTCCATCACCCACACCACCCTTCCAAAACCAATGAAGCTTCTTGGATGAGAAGTGAAACGTCGTCCTCAAGAAAAAAACAGTCCAGTTGTCTTAAAAAAAAAAAGCACCTTTGAGACAACTACGACCTGGATGACTGAGAATCTCCACAGACATTTGGTTCTCTTTTACTACCCTTCCAGTGCATCCGCACTTTGATTTACTTTTTGCTATTTGTTGCTGATCTGTTTTGTTTGCTGTTTCTTCTGAAGACTGAAAAGCAGTGGTGAAATCCAATTTTTGTTTACTACCGGTTCTGCGGGCGTGGCTTGGTGGGCGTGGCTTGGTGGGCATGGCAGGGGAAGGATACTGCAAAATCTCCGTTCCCACCCCACTCTGGGGACAGCCAGAGGTGGCATTTGCTGGTTCTCTGAACTACTCAAAATTTCCGCTACCGGTTCTCCAAAACCTGCTGGATTTCACCCCTGCTAAAAAGGTAGCTATTGTGTGTATTATGATTGTTCTGTATTTGGGGAGACAGATTAGCTAGTATATGGCAGTTGGAGCAATTATTTTTACAACTGTGGTACCTTATTTTTGTGGATCTCATCCAACCATGACTTTTTTTTTGGTCTTTCCCTTCTTTTCAATCTTTTAACTCACCCTTCGTGTATTAGTTTGGTTATCTAATCCCTATTAATTCTCACTCTGTACCAAATCTCTTCAACATATTTTTTTTTGTACTGGTCACCCATTTTTATCTTCAATATATGTTCTTTCAGCACCCTTCAGTCCTGATCCAATTTTTTTTACAACATACTTATCTTTAGTACCTCAATGCCCCATCATCCAATATCTTGCTATGCTTTTTCTGATATAGCAGACTTTACTGTCATGTAAGAAAGTAGCCATACATTGTATTATTTTTTTCAACAAACATTTTTTCCTCTATAACCATGCTCATGTCTTTAAAATTTCCAACAATTTCTCCATCTTTAGTAAACATCTCCAAACTACATAATTTCATCTACTAGTGCGAGGGTTGAAGTTTTTTTTGTTTTTTGTTTTGTTTGCTATTGATGTATAACTTGCAATCATTCAGTCCATTTTCCCTGTCAAACAAAACTATCTTGACTTTGATATATTATTTTCGGCTACATACTTGTTGCATCCTCCAGTCTATTTAACATTTACAAATAATTCAAGTTCCCTGCCAACGACATAACATGATCTGAGTACAAAAATGCATGTATATTGCTGTCTCTCACCAACATTTCTGTAACATCGCCACGAGCATTCTTTGTACATTTATTCACATTATATTAATCATTTAAAGCAACATCATACATCTTTGTCTTACGCCTTGCTCAGTGTCGAATCATTCATTAAGCATTCCATTTATTCTCTTATCACATTCAGCAATCTACTTGCAATTGAAGCTTATTCATTTTATAACATGTTTTCTTAGTCAACATTTGATAAACTTTCTTTCTCCTATTCATTTATTTTTCAGTGACTTGCCAAGATCAAATATCTGGAAATCACCTACCTGGCATGAAGCCATTCTGCAACATCCCAAATTCTGGTTTTTTTTCTAAACATCTTGTATCCTTGAATCAGAATTCCTCCCTTTACATTTTCACTCACTCCTGCTAACCCCTTTCTTCTGCAGGAGAACAATAGCAGCCTTCTCCCAAATGTCAGACAAAGATGGGGTCTTCGCACATATGAAGCTGCAGTTATTTCATTACCAAACCACATCCATATTTTAATATTTCCTCAGTAACAACATCCACACTTGCAGCCTTATCACTGTTCTACACCCTCACATGTATGTATACTGTGAGGATGTAGAACAATGTATACTTATGTATACCTATGTATACTGTATGTATACAGTATACCTATGTGCACTGAGAGCACATGCACCAAAGACAAATTCCTTGTGTGTCCAATCACACTTGGCCAATAAAGAATTCTATTCTATTCTGTTCACTTCTCTTCTAATTCTACCTGTATTATAGTTTTCTTAGTAAAAACCAGAAATGGTTTCCCACTGACTTTTCTCACCCAGTATAAGGTGATGCCCTTTGCCATTGTCAATAAAATAATGGCCTGACTCCAGCATCTTCCTACATCACTGCAGCCCAATATAGACGGCTGCTTGCTTTAGTTGGGCAGTAGGAATGACCTTCTCGCCTTGGGTGACCCTGCTGGGAATATATATTCCTGGCATATACTCCTGAGCTTCTTCAGTCATCCCGCTCTGGAACACATACACACACACCTTGAAGCAGCACAGCAGGATTTGGGGAGGGACAAATGTGTGTAGGTGCTCTCTCACTCTCTCCTGCCCCATAATGCGTGTATGTCTGTCTATTTAATCTACGTGTGCGTGTGTGCATACATAAATACATACATACATAGTGTGTGTGCATACGTGCGCGCGGGGAAATCCAAAGTTAAGTGATCAAAAGCTGCTTTGCAAGAACCAGTCTTACCCCGGAAAACTTCCGGCGGCAGTTAAGCGAAAACCCTGCTTGAGACTTTGCAATGCGGTCACCTCTCCCAGGCTTGACTGACGCCGGCAGGAAGGCAAGAATTATTAAATCTCTACGGCTGAATAAAACTACCGTCGGCTGCGTTGGCCCAGCAAACCAAACCCTTGCGAACTCGCCCCCCCCCTTACAAACTCCCAACGATATGATCCGGCCAACCTCTTAAGCGCCAAGTAAAGGCACCTCATTTGAGTAAACGCCGTAGTTTTGCAGATTCCCAGAACTGGCGGCGGCGGTGGGGATTGATTCCGTTTGGGGCAAACAAAAGTAACCCCTACAGGAGGAACCCAGTTGCCTAAAGCGGCGAGCGGTCAGCAGATACCGTAACGAGCGTATCCCTGCGGTTTCAGGCTTTCTTCCCGAAGGCTGCTGCCAATGGGACGCCCTCCCTTCTCTGCCAGAGTCACCCACACGGCCAAGGCTCGCGCTTGAAAACCTCTGTACCCGGGACACCCAAATCGGCAACCGACTCTTCCCTCCGCGCGCGGCTACCTTTTCGCAGCCAGTCCAAAAGTGATCTCGGGGAAGGGAGGGAAAAAGAGGGAAAAAAAGTCCCCGGGAATTTTAAATCTATTTTC
>JANHFT010002072.1:37159-53976 GCA_032467955.1 Pseudoxenodon macrops
GTGTGTGTGTGTTTGAGAGAGAGAGAGAGAGAGAGAGAGAGAGAGAGAGAGAGAGAGAGAGAGAGAGAGAGAGAGAGTACTGAAGGGACAAAATTGCCACCTCATAGCCTTTCCTTATTCATATTTTCTTTTAGATAACAATTACTGACTGGATTAAAGTATTATTGAGGGAACAAATTGTTTTGCAATTCTCTTGTCACATATCTCACAAATAATCCTGTGAAGTAGATAATATGACAGGTTGATGATTATGCATCATTGAATCAGTGCTTACCACTTTTACATAAAAAATTGGAATCAGAGATTTGGAAAGCGTCCCCTGCTCAGTTCAGTATATCTCTGGAGGATGTTTAACCAGACTCTTTTGGAAGACCTCCAGCAAATTGACCTCCCTACCTTATGTGGCAGTCTGTTTCAATGGCTCCTCCATGCATCTAACTTGAGCATACTTACTTGTAAATTTAACCAATAGGTTCTGGTCCTGCCCTTTGGGATAGTAAGTCCACTCTTTCTTCTATGAGACAAACCTTCTGCTATTTGAACATTACTATCATATGCCCCCTCTGTCATCTCTTCTGGAGTACTAAATGTACCTAGTTATTTCATTTCCCTCTGAAATCATACCATGACTGAAAACGCACATTGTATGGTATAGTTTTTTTTGTAAAAAATACTGGTTTGTTGACTAAGTCACAACCAACTGTATTCCCACATAATTATGTTATGACTAGTGCAATTCCTGAATGGGAATGGATGCTATTGCTATTTGGAAGACCAAACCTATTTCTTTTCATGTAATCCATAACTATTCTAGATCCCTGTGGACTGTTTGTTGATATCATCTTATTTTCCTGGTTCACTTTGTTAAACCAATGACATGTGTGTCCTTTTTTTTCTCCCATCATGTAGCTGTTGTTTAACATCCTGGAAACCTTTTTTGAAATCCATCCCACATTCACTAACCCACAGAAATCTGAGTCACCACTGCATGGCAGCACAAAAAGCCTGAAAATCTGCTGACCAAAAAACTCTCAATTTTTAATCATGGAAAGAAATGTGTTGCCCTGTATAGGCCAATAATGGGCCTATTTTGTGGCATGATACACAAAGCTTTTTCAGTCATGGCATCTTTGTTCTAAAATCTGTCCCTAAGAGAACCAGCCACATTTGGTTGTTTATTTTTTAAAGCTTATACTTTACAAGTATATTATATGAGAAAAAAATGTAACTATCCTACAAAAATACGCATGTGGGAATTTATGCCTCTCTGAAATTAGTTTTTTAGTCAGTCATTAGGCTGCTAGACTGATGAATTCTACTCGGAGAAATATATCAGAACTAACAACCAAAGAGAAAGGAATGTCATATAGAAGCTCTGTGTTCAGATAAGTCGTAGTAAGAATTCTTCTCTCATCCTGCCTCTCCACTCCCAACTCCAACTGATAGTATTCTGCTATGGGTTCTTAAAAGGGACCAGGTGGCTTGATGGTTTTACAGATTTACATAGCAGCACTGCTGACTTCACTTTAAAATACACCTGGCATTGATCTGAGCTATTTTGGCTCTATGTAGATTCTTGCAACATTCCCCCAGTGCTCAGGACTGTAGATAAAGCAAGAGAAACAGTGGAAAGTTAAAATGGATTATGCCCAATTCCCTTCTGTCTTCCAGCAGGAACCAGTTGCTGCCAAGCACCTGGATTTTTTAAGCAATTGCTTTTGTGATGATTTTTTTTGTTGCTGCTGTTGTCGTTATAAGGCAACCATCAATACCCTGTTCCTGACATAGTTATTTCTCATTATTCGTTGTAGTTATGTTCTATTAGGTCGCCACAAATATTGAATTAGTGAGTTTAAAACCACCTGGCAATGTATGCATCTGGCAACTCAAATGTTCTGCGTGTCTGCAACTAACTGAAAAAGCACCATAGGTATTGATTTTGCAGGTACAAATCCATTTTAATGAACAAGTAAATTCACAAATACAGAATCTGCAAATAACAAGAATTGCTTGTACCTGTTTCTAAAGATACATGTCTACTGTATACATTTTGGGTATGTTGTGGAAAAAAAGAAATCTAACAAACAAAATGGAGGCTGCACTTTTTTTCCTCCGTGTTTTAGACATGATCAGGGTGAAACGCAATTCTTCTCTTTGTCTATTCCAGTCAAACCTAAATTCATCCTCCCTGCCCTCTGCAATCCCATTTAAACCAAAGAATAGAAGCCTCCTCACTGGCTCAAAGGGCAGCCAAGGGCAGCCTAATAAGAGAGTTGCAACATAGCATTGTAAACTAAAAAAACCCAATCTATGTGTTTACCTCAAGACCCATCCCAATAACAACGGGCCTCCTCAGCAGGTACAGGGACAACAAGGCCCTGCTTAGCTCCCTCAAAAGTTTTCAGAAAATCGGATTCCCTAGGATTTCCCATCTTGTAACCCTCAATTTCTATAAATAATTTGCTTTTCTATTCATCCTCAGCTGTTCCTCTTATTAAGGGATTAACAGGGTTGTAAAAAGGGAGTCATTGTGCAGGGTTCCTCTTTTTTTGCAAAGCAGGCACCTGACATTCAATGCAGTGCAATTATCAGCACAATAAACATGGCTCTTCTCCTCAATGTTATGCTCTGTACTTCTGAATTTCCCATGACAAGTATCATCCCTTCCTCCACTGTAGCTGCCAAAGCAACTTGAATGATTATAGCTACTGGCAAAAACATCAGCTTGCCAAAAATGTTAGCATATCTTTTACCACCACAGGTAGCAAAAGACTTTAAATGTAACACAGGGATGGTGCTTTGACAGCTTTATACAAAATGTTCCCTTTCCCCACACACAACTATACACACACACACATCATGCCCAGATAAATGTATAGAAACCCAGATTGGGCAGAGAGTACTGTAGTTTATTATATTTATTTTGCATGCGGAGTAGAGAGTCAGAGGATGTTTGTTGTTTTACAGTCTGTAGTAGTTTGAAATGAGATAGTGATTTAATAAATTTTTACACACTGATTGCTCAGCTAGAGGGAGAGCACAGATTAACTCCATTTTCCTCGCCTGCTCTCTGGGCTCCAGCTTCAGAGTGACTTGGAGGGACTGAAGAGCGAGAAGCCTGCTGTCAGAAAAATGCCTTCAGTGATCAGTGGCACTGATTACTTTTTAATTACCTTGCTGCTGGTTATAGGAATTGTTTTGTTTGCTCTGGAAGAGTGCTACTTCTGGTTATTGGGGGGGGGGGGTGTTCCTCCAACCTCCCAGTGTTTACTATTATTTTAGATATGCATTCTATAGCCACTTAGCTCCTTTTAGTAGAACTAAGGCTGCAATTTTATATGCTTGGGCATGCATCAAGTGTTCTTGAAATCAGTTAAGACTGACTTGGAAATAAGCACACAGAGAAATCCACTCCTAATTAAAAGAAATAAACAGTACCAGGAGGGAAGAATATTCATTCAATTTCTCATAGCACACACCCATTTAATACACCTGGAGCAACAAAAAAACAGCAACAATAACATACCATCGAAAGCCAAATGGAGTCCTGCAGGGGAGATTGGGAAATGGCTATGCCATCGTGTTATGTAGCAAAGCAGGAGACGAACTTTTGACAGAAAGAACCATTCTGGAATAACAGATTAGAAATATAATTTCTAATATTTACTACAGGGCTAATAAGGAGAAAGTCCTAATCTTCTTTGATTCTCTCTATATTCTACCCTGACAACCAATATTTTTCCCTGCTATAATAAAAAGTATGAACTGCTGGCTGAACATACAGTACCTACAGACATTTGGTCAGTGATGAAATAGAACAAAAGAAGTACTAAACAGGTAGTCCTTGACTTACAACCACAGTTGAGCCCAACATTTCTGTTGCTAAGTGAAACATTTGTTAAATGAATTTTGTCCTATTTTATGATTTTTCTTGCTACAGTTGTTAAGTGAATCGTTGCGGTTGTTAAGTTAGTAACACGGTTGTTATGTGAATCTGGCTTCCTCACTGACTTTGCTTGTCAGAAAGTCACAGAAGCTGATCACATGACCCCGGGACATGCAATCTTCATAAATATGAGACAGTTGCCAAGCATCTGAATTCTGATCATGTGACCACAGGCATTTAAGTAGGAAAGAACCAGGAAATATTAAGGGTGTAAACCAGGCTGGGAAGTTGAAAATACATATTCAGAGGTTGTTAGTGGAATATCACCCTACTAATTTTATTATTGCCAAATAAAATTAAATGGAAGCATCCATGAATCCCCAGCAGTGGAATGAAAACGGTGTTACTATTCTCCCAATACAATCTGCAGATCCAGAGGGATCAAAAGATGAACACTGAAGGTTAATTTACACTGCGAGTAAGATAGTACAATCCATGTTCATTAAAAAGTGTGGGAAAGTAAATTCATTCCTCTTCTCCTTCAGAGTCTTATTCCAATTTAATCTCAGTTTTGTTCGTTTATGTTATGCTTTAGATAGCTAAAATAAACACCTAAATTGTTCAGGGAAAATAG
This sequence comes from Pseudoxenodon macrops, assembly GCA_032467955.1. Taxonomy (NCBI): domain Eukaryota; kingdom Metazoa; phylum Chordata; class Lepidosauria; order Squamata; family Pseudoxenodontidae; genus Pseudoxenodon; species Pseudoxenodon macrops. The sequence goes on from JANHFT010002072.1 coordinate 41,680, forward strand.
AAATTCTCTTCCATGCATATGTTTGCATTATGTGTTCATTCCCAATTCACAGAAGCCAGAATTCTGTGTGATCCAGCTTTTGATGTATTGTCACAAATATCCTTCTCCAATTAAATGTGCATAACATAACCATGGTGTACTAAATGCTAAACAGAATTGCATCCATTTTTCATTCAATGAGATCATGTTTAAATGCATGTTTTTATTGATTGATTCAACTGTTGCACTAATTTGAAATGTACTGTAACTGCTATTTTTTTAAAACTGGAGATGATACCCGTATCTTTTACATAAATAATCCTATATTTGGCAGAAAGTGACCATGGATGTTGCTAGACTTTCTCCTATAGCCGAGTGGTTGTGAGAACAGGTGCCTATTCTTTATGTAAGAACATGTCTGCTTGAGATACAACTGAAGGACATTCTTCGTTAAGGCACTAATATCAATGTTTTTGAGAGATGTGGAGGAAAATAACATATTAGCTGGAATATCAAGAAAAGTCCACAGGTAACATTGTAGAAAACATTCCTGATTTTTCCACAAAGCTTGTTCTTCCATTTCAGATCAGGGCTGAGGTAACTCAAGAGGGTATTCATGACTACATGATCCAAGGCATCATCTTGATTCCCTTGCCTCCCATGGATATCCCTGGCTTAGCTATCTTTAATTCGAGCAAGGACAATTTTTCATCAAGGGTAATCTGTGTGGCAGCAATATAATCAGAGCCAAAGCCAGTAACTATGTGTTGCCAGACATTTGAATTAACCTTTGGAAAGGGGCTTTTTGCAACACTGAAGATGTTCATTTAAAGCTGCAGCTTTAATAATGCCTTTTCCCGAAAGAACACACAGGAAAGAAAAACAAGAAAGCTTTATACTGAGGTGATGAGCTAACAAAGCAACCAAGTACGTGAAAAAAAAGGAGGAGGAGGAGAGAAGAAAATAATGGGAACATTACAAATTCCACTCAGGAAGCAAGCAGCAGAGAAGAAAAGCAGGAGCAAAGAGGGGCAAAAGCTGTGATGTGATTGATTCCTTACAACCATAAGAGTGAGAGGAAATTTTACCTTTGCCCCTTCCCTTTTGCTTCCCCATCTTGATTTTTCTGATTCTTCCCCATCCTCATGTCCCATACAGAGGGTCACCCAAACAGTGGGAAATGTTTGCAGGGACAGGAGTGGGAAGACAATGGACCAGTTAAGCTGTATTAGGTTTACATTTTACATTGGATTCATCTACTGAGTTTGTCATGTCTTTATTCTACACAGATTGACCAAAGTCTAAACTGAGTAAATACAGCAAGTTCAGTGATGGAAGGTATAAGACATTCAAGGGTACCTTTCCCACCATCTATGCTTTAATCGGCTTGCCACTTGATTGGCTTATGGGCATAGAAATCATATGATCTGGAGAGAGCCTCATTAAGCTTCCGCTGTCATTAATCCAGTTAATTGTACGTATTGTCTTAAATGCATGGCTAGCTTAGTTTTGCAGCCAATTGCACAGTGTCCAATTTCTCTTGGAAAGAATGTGTTCGCTCTGGCTAAGACAGCAGGGGCGAGGGAGAAAATAGATTTTTAATCAGTTCTAAACAGAGTTAAGCTTGGAACATTAATAAACATTAAGAAATGGTTCCCAGTTGTTGTTTTGAGATGTTGCTAGGACATGGCCTGAGCCAGTCTTTTATATCCAATATTTATTATATGGAACATGAGGCACTTTTTGTTTAAAAAACAATGCTTAAAATTAAGGGATGTGAAAAATGAGATTTCTGAATCATTAAGGATCTATTCGTTTACATTTGATCCCTACAGACTGGACATTAAATCATGTGAAGTCCTTCTTTAGGAAACCTAAGATTGGGAAATATTTGTTTTTTAATTCTTCTTCAAGCTAGCTCTAATCCTTCATATCTTCCCTGATTTAATTGCTGATCAACACCACTACATTCCAAATAGTTAGTAATTTTGCATTGCCAAACTTTGTAAATTTGGGAAAGAGCAGGAAACACATACCTTGAACTACCTACCACCTTAAAAATACAGCTGTTTCGATGGCCTTTGCCAGGCTTTCTCCAGATTGCTCCCAGCACTACAAGTTTGACTGCACAAAAAGTTAACAGCACATAAACAAAAGCACCATTTCTGTCCTGCACCACAACCTGAAAAATCAAGAAGAAAGTTAGCCTCATCTGTTCTTTTGGCTAACTTCAGAAGTGGGGACTCCCCAACTTGGGAAAATCAGACAGACAAACTTCATTAATGCTAATTAAGGAGTGATGTAGTATATTTCTGGAGATTCAGCAGCTAATGGAAGAATCTAATTTGGGCTGGCTTAGAAATAGAGTGTACTTAACAAGGAGGAATTTAATACTGATGTATGGATTAGAGTAGATAGTAGAGACTAGATAATAAATTTTTCTACCATTCTAGAAGGATCATGAACTGAATCTTTATAATAAATATAAAATATCTTTAGACCATCATAATAGACCCACATCTTAGAAATGTTTTTGGTACATAAATTCATGCCACTGCCCTAAGAGGGGTTATCATGTGGTTAATATGAATGTCTATGGATTGGAGGATAATCTTGTTCACCTTATATCTCTTGTCAGATATAAACAGTATCCCATAACATGGATACAGTCACTACGGTGTTGTTCCACTTATTGAGAAATGGAATATGGCCAATTGTAAATCAGATTGAATATGATTAGACTAAGATAGTAAGAATCGTTATGAAAGTTTTGGCTGTATTTAAAATAGCTTTTCAAAATGTGGTTTTACCCAATAGCATAAGGATACGGATCCTTTTATCCCTGGCCAGCAGAGTGATTGGCTATGTTAGTTGCTGCAGCAAGACGAAACTCAACACCACTGAAATACAAAACCAATTTGGGAAGTTTATTTATATTCAACTATATAGTCCATAAAAATAACCTTTGGATTCAGTTTCCAATTTCACTTTGTACTTCTAAAACCCAGGAATGTGGATTTATCTGCATTATCTGTAAACTGGAAAGACTATGTTCCATCTTGTATGCAACTGTTGCCTTCAAGGTCGAATCCATACTCAACAATTTGTCTTAGTCTTTCAGATTAACCTGGGCCATCAACCACAGTACCTACCAATACAGTAAAGACAGCTGCTGCCAAACTCCAAGCTTCCAACTATCATGGAAGTTAAGATAAAAAGTATTGTAGATGATTGGACCAAAATATTTTTAAATCTATGCAAAGACAGCAATCCAGGCCTCTGCAATTATTCGTTACCTAGCCTGGCAACTAAACATATGGAATTCAACCCACAAGCTTGAAGAATGAACCTTCACCCTCATCCTACAACCGCCAGAGGTGAATTCCTACCGGTTCGGACCGGTTTGCTAGAACCGGTAGCAGGAATTTCCACCCGCTCACCGAACTGGCAGCGATGGATGGCTGGACATGCCCCCGAACCAGTCCTCCGGCTGAAAATCAGCTGAAAAACAACCCTCTGCACATGCGCAAAGCCTTCTGCACATGCGCAGAGGGTTTTCACCCAGAGGTGAGAGCGTGCACGCACTTTCTATGCACGTGCGCATGCTTGCACACTTCCGACAAGACTCCAAGCCAATAGGGAAGGTAGGTAGAACCTACCCCTGACCCAAGCAATTCGCCACTATTGCAATTATCCATTTGCTGATAGAATTATATGGAATTTGGGGATAAACTGCTGAAAAGATAGAGAATAATAGTAGGCATTTTGCCTCTAGCAGGACAGCCACAGTGGGACAAGAAGAAAAATCTATTTGCTTTGCAAACAGCTTTTTTCTGCAGGAATATTTTATAATGAGATGAAGGATAGGAAAGTAGAAAAGGGAGTGAGCCAAGATCTCACACTGCTGTCCCTTCCTAGTAGCTGTTAGTTAAAACTAATCCTTTTTGCCGTTTCAGTGCCAATTCTGGAAATTAATGGCATCCTTACAAATACAAATCTGACTCATGGTGCTTCAGTTGCTAAATCCCTACTACTGAGATTTTCAACAGGGAAAATTACATGAATTTCATAAAGGCTGGTCATTCTTTGTATCGATTCTACCACAGAAAATCTGACATTGAGTCTTACTCTCTTGTCTAATATTTCTGTCTGTAAGACAGAGATTTCCTCCAAATGCATAGTAAAATATATTGATAGCTGTGTGTGTGTATGCATGAAGAAACTTTCTCATTACTATTTCAATATCATGCTTAGGCTTCTGAGAATCGGAAAAGTTCACTGGAGTGCCGGTCAATTTATTATAATGCAAACCGATAAGGTTCGTTTTAGTTTTTCCCAAACTGGTATCCTCCAGATGTTTTGGGATGATAATGCCACCCCCAATCCCAGATGGTGTCCCCAAGTTATCAAGGGAGGCATCAAATCAGTTCAATTCCTATGGAGCATTAACTTTCTGATCTGACTTGCTGCTTGATATCTTTGCTGTAGATTTTTCTTTTTGGCTGTATTTAAGTGCTTTCAGGAAAATTGGCTGCCCATTCTTTCAATCTCTATTCTACTTTAGCAACAAAGCAGGATAAACATTCTGTTTTCATTAGATGAAGGAGGGGGGAACGTGGTGTGATGGAGAATGTCTCTATGGGTGCCAGTTACTGGTAGGAGAAGACCTAAAAGTGTTTTGCTGTGGTTCTCTGATTCCATGAAGGGAATGCTCTGCTGGATCAAAGAACTAGCATCTTCCTCCAGGCAGGAAAGAAGTATAGGGAGAGTAACTACTTTGCTGCATATTCTCTGATCCCATACGGTCATCACTTCTGTAGGATCTGAGGATTCAGACTGGCTGAGGAATTCCAGGAATTGATGACTATACTTCTTAAAGTTGCCAAGCTGGAAAAATGGTGGTCTATGGCAGGGGTGTCAAACTCATGGCATCATGGCAGCATCACGTGACGTATCACAACTTGGGCATAGGGGTGGCCAGCACGTGATGCATCTGGCCCGCGGGCCATGAGTTTGACAGCCCTGGTCTATGGCATCATCAGGTGGCCAATATGGAACATGTCAGGTCATTGCCTCAAACCTTTCTTCAGTAGGAGGCACCTCAAATGCCCATTCCAGCTTATTCTGGCAGAAGTTGAAAAATAACTTTTTAGAAGTGGAAGTAGAAACCCAAGTACAGGTTGCTGTTAAGCCCACACAACTGAGCAAGATAAAGAGAGGAAGAATTACATAGACTCCATTATGGTATACAGGTCTTGTGGTAAATATAAAATCTTGGAAATTGCAAAAAGGGTTTCTATCCCCCCCCCCCATTGAAAATGAATTCATGAAGGTTGAATATATCTGAATGATTTGGAATTATTGTTCCTAGGTTTCTGCCTTTTATACAATAAAGTGGCCCATGATAGATTGCCTAAGTAATTTCCTTTTATCTCATGATTGTTTACATTTATTGTTCTTTTTATTATCTTCCCAGTCTCTTTAGTTTCTCTCTTAGTTGCCTCCATGATGGGTCTGAGGCAAGTTGAAGGTGGCATCCATTTGTGTTAGTGTTTTTCAAACTTGGCAACTTTAAAATGTGTGGACTTCAAATTCCAGAATTTCCCAAACAGCATGAAGTCTACTTATGTTAAAGTTTCCAAGTTTGAAAAACACTACTTATGCCTTCTAAACATGGGTGCTAAAGCACCTCCAATCCAGTGTGAACAGCTTATATAGAACCCTACATTACAAAATACTTTTGTATCATTTTACTATGATGGGTCCAATATTGATTATTTCAAATTCAGAGTTTTCTTTCCTTTTAAGCTACATTTTATAGTGGCCATATTAAAATTAGTCAGGTTCTTATACAGTTCCATGACCCTATAAACAGCTCACTTGCAACACTTAGCTGTAACAGAGAGAAAAATATTAATGATAAAGATAAATAATGAGGGGGGAATGTAACAATTAGGTCACAACCTAAACTTGCTCAGCCTGTCTTTTTTGGTAATACAAAAGAAAGCAAGTAAGCAGAGAATGTAAAGCCAATGTACTAATTAACATAATGAATACACACTAGGAATAGGCAATCAAGACTGCCTAGAGTCACCTAAAATGACTGGCTATATACTGTATATAATGAAGAAATCAAATGAATTTTTTTTAAAAACACTTTGATTTCTGAAGAAGAAATGGCTGACTGAAGATGGCTCCATGATTCATAGGGCTGAAAACTGCAGTTAAGAACAAGGAGACTAATCCTTTGACCACCTCTGGAGAAAGAGAAAATGGCAGATTGTCCATGTTGAACTCTGTACGGTTGCTTCTCCTAAGGAGACTGCAAAGCAGCAGTCTCCAGAGAATATCAAGGAAGGATCAAGATACAAAGGAATCTGCCATCCATGCTCCCATTGCAGTCAGAGCCTTTACAGGACATTAAGTTTGTACTTCCTTGTTAACCACCTTCTGAAATTGCCTATTAACTAACTTTTTAAAAGAAGTTAGACACCTTCAAAACCACAAGGCTGAAAACACTGAGTGCCTTCGATTCTTAATAAAAGAAAATAAAACTGTATCTTTAAAAGCTTTATGAATTCTAAATAACAGCAAAAAGCAAGACAAGATTAAGGGCTCTGAAAAAGTTAGAATATTTGATTTTGAATATTATGACTTTAAGGAATAAATGCATCTTCATGGGAAAGAAAAGTTATTTTCAATTTTTGGAGACCTAATAGAATAAGCAATTTATAACAGTGTTCAGAGGTATTGTTGAAGAATGGCAATGGGATTTTGAACCAACTGCGTCAACTATATTGTGTGTTTATATTCCCAGAAGAAACTGCTAAACTAGAAGAAGCTGTTATAGAAAGAGATGTGGAACAAAACCTGTCTGAAATGATTATAGAGAACAACATGAACAAGCATTTATCACTGGATATAAAAAAAATAGAATCAGGCTCTAAAAATAAAGACAGAAATCAAAATGCCAATTCAACAGAGTAATTGGAATATTTTTTCATGCTATACTTACAGAACAGTCTTCTTAAAGTTTCGAAGGAATTTGAGACAAGGAATCTTTTTTTGTTCATTTTTGCTTTCTTGAATCTTTTATTCTTTCTTTCTTTCTCTCTATTTATTTATTTATTTATTTTAATATTTTTATCTTTTTTATGACTGGTATCATTAAAACTAGAAAAATAGGGGGGAAATAAGAATACAGTAAAGAAATGAAATATGTAAAGAAATGATTTCCCCTTCATCACTAACATAAACAAGTTTAGTAATTTATCACATTTTTTTAAATTACAAAAATGATATCTTCTTCCCATATTCCATCTCTTATGTATATAATAAATCCCTAAAGCCTCATCATTTCAGTCCTTATGTCAGCAAAAGTCCATTAAGGATTACCAGTGATAACAACATATCTATTAAATCTTGATCAAATAAACCACCTTTATATTGTTCAAATAATGTCCCAAAACTTGTTTCATTTTCATTTTTCTTTATTCCTTTTCGCAAATTTCTCAAAGCTTTAAAAAGCCTCTTTTGCAATATATGAAATTATCCAAATCATTTTGTTGGTTTACTATTGGTATATCCCTTTTAATTAATAAAACATCAGTGTGTGTGTGTGTGCGTGTGTCCAGTATTTTCCATGTAGACCATAATTTTTAAATCCACTTTCAGATCAGTCTCAATCTTTTCAGGTAAAACTTGTTCCTCTTCCATAATAGCTTCTAAACATTATCTGTAGAGGAAGGCACTCTTAAAATTAACTGCTGAGTCTATTGTTCAAAAATATCCTTTACTATATTCAATGCAGAGGTGGGTTGCTGCCGGTTCAGACTGGCTCTATAGAACTGTTAGCAGAAATTTGCCCCCGCTCACCGAACCAGCAGCAACGGCCAGCTGGCCACACCCCCGAACCGGTCCTCTGGGTTGAAATTACCTTTAAAAATTACCCTAGCCGCAAAGCCTCCTGCGCATGTTCAGAGGGTTTTTTAACCCGGATGTGATGAGTGCTACAAAAGTTGCCGAGCCATCTCTTCTCTCTCTGCTGGCCAACCTTTTCCAAAGCCACTGCCGTTGCAATCGCAGGGCGCAGTGGGGCGCAATTTGGGGGGGCAGGAGGGCCTCAAGAGGCACATTTTACCGGAGTTTGTCAGCTCCACCACATCTCGCAGCTGTTGTGTGCAGGGAAACACCTTGCACACTAAAGCAAAACTTCTTGTGAGTGCAAGAATTTCTTAATTGTCTCGCACTCATGAGACGTTTTTCTTTACTGTGGCAAGGTGTTTCCCTTCACGCAATGGCTGAGAGATGCGGTGGAGCTGGCAATGTCCGGTAAGATGCACCTCTCGCATAGTAGGGCGCAATTTGGGGGTGACAGGTGGAATGGGCCGTGGGAGGGCCATGAGACACACGTCTTACCGGAGATTGCCAGCTCCACCGGGTCTGTCAGTCATTGCGTGCAGGGAAACTTTTTCCACAGTAAAGAAAAACTTCTCAGGAGTGCGAGAAGTTCTTAATTGCCTCGCATTCGCAAGAAGTTTTTTTTTACAGGTGGAGTTGGAAACCTCTGGTAAGATGTGTGTCTCGCGGCCCTCCCACGGCCCGGCCCACCTACCACCCCCAAATGTGCAGTGGGGCACAATTTGGGGGTGACAGGTGGGGCAGGGTATGGGGCGGGGTTGCTAAAGGAGAGGAAATTTTCCTATCTTTTCCTGTGGGCGTGGCTTGGTGGGAGTGTGTCATGTGACATCAATTTGGCTATGCCCACTCAGTCACCTGACCATCAAACCACACCCACAAAATAAGTCATGCTCACAGAACTGGTAGTAAAAAAATTTAGAACCCACGCCTGATCCAATGTTAAAATACCCTGCTTTATTTTGTATTTATAAATTGAGTTTGTGTGTTCTCCTTATTTCTCTTCTTGAGTCCCTTTAATTCCCTCTAGTGTCTAATTTTTATAGTATTTTCTGCGAGCCCTCTCTGCACAATGTGTTGCTTTTATTATCTTGGTTTCTGCATATTTTTATTTTTATTCTGTTCACTGGTAGCCACAAAGAGTCCTATCTTCATTAGGTGGCCATATATATTTTCCTAATAAACAAGTTAAGTCATTAATTAAGTTCAGGAACTGTAAGTATTTCTGCCTTCTATGCATATCTGCTACATGTTCATGAATGTATTACTTATATTTAGAATATTCTGCTAAATGTAGCAGTAATATAGGAAATTTTCACCATCTATTTATAACAGAAGCATCATCATCTTGTAGTCTGCCTGGAGCATTGCACTACAATTGTTCTATGTTTCTAGCTGTAAAAAGGTGATATGATAATGATAGTGTGTATATACAACACTATTTGCATTTTAATATTTAAGACTTAAAGCAGACTTTACATTTTTTATTTTTAAATAGTTTAGTTTTGTCTGTTTCTTGAGTTGGTGAAGTTGGTTTGTCTCTCAAGAGATGACACATCCCATTAGACATGTGCCTCTTTTTAATATAGCTGTGAAGTGGCGCTATTTAAATTATTTTACTTTTGGCATTTTTTAACTTACTCATTGTCAGAAAGGCTGCACTGGTTGTGACAGTCCTACTTCTATCATGCACAGAGTTAGAAGAGAAAGCCAGCAGGGGTGTCACCTGGAAAATAAGTGTCAAGCTAAGCTAAGAATGATATAGAACAATTCAGCCAGAGTCCAGTTCTTTATTTGCTGACACATAATAGACAGAATCTTGTCTGAATAAATCCTTAGTACTTTCAACTTAATGGATATACATCCAGGGAAATTCTAAGGAATGACTATCCTTATTCTCTTCATCTATCTTCTGTCTAGCTCTGGGCTGAGTTGTCTCTTCTTTCTCCCCACAACCTTTCTGGAATGTGCTTCCTCCTTCCTGAGAAACTACTAGTTCACTGTAGTCCATCACAGCAGTTTCCCCTCCATGGACACATCTTTCATAATAGTGATGGCAGCAGAAATTACCATGCCCTTACAGAAAATGGAGCCAGCCAGGGTATGAAGATCTAATGGATTTCTGAAAAGAAGTTTGAGATTTTCGGCCCCTTTCACTACAGTTGGTTAGAATTCTGGACAAGGTTTGTAGAATGAAGGCAAATATATGTGTCCCAGGAGAATGTTGCAAGATCCAATCAGGGTTAATCACTAGGACCAGAGGTATCAGACTCATGCTGGAGCCCATCCTCAGGGAATATCTGTTTTGGACTATTCCATGTTTGGTATTTTTATTGGTTAATTGATGTGTTGATGGCCAGTGATTGGTTTTTTAGAAAATGGAACTGAGCTCTCTAGCCAAACATCAATACACTGAGAAGTAGACTGCCAATTTAGTTTACTTTGCAAGGAATTTGTGAGGCAGAGTTAAATTGTGTCAACTCAAATTATGAAGTAAAGAATTGGACTAAAAAAATTATATATATATTTGTTTTCATAGGTTTTCACGGGTATAGGTATGCAAGTCTTGGCGTATTCGGGTCTTTTCCCGTGTAAGATATATATATGCCTTGTAGGTACACATTGAAAAATTCAAACATTTTGGCTGAAATACCTCATAGAAAACTGGTTCTTGACTACTGTATATCTTCTTATGAACAAATCTGCCAAGTATCTGTTCATACGTCTCCTCTTCACATGTGTAGGGCCAACTCACACAATTTGGCACTAACTGCCTTTGTGTTAGGGATCCTTGCTACTCAATCTTCATGCAAGCACACTCTGCCTGGCTGGTGAGCTTCCAACATCTGCAGCGCTTAAAGCAGGCACCATGGTTTAGTTCAGAATAGGTAATAGGCTGGTGTTGTCCATAGTCTGCAGAAGGTTTAGTGGCAAACACAATACAAGATTTAAAGTTTTCCGTATCAAAGCCATTGATTCAACAAGATTTGGCTAGGAATTAAGGGAATTATCATCTCCAAACATCAGGAGGTTGAAGTTTACCTCAAAATACAGCCCAATTCCCTGTACAAAAAGAAATTGCTAAGGAAAGCTGATCAAATACTTCACAATGAGAATAAATGCATCAGACTACTTCCAGCCTACCATATCATCCCAATCCTGGATTTACTCACAGAAATTTAAACCCACCATATCAGATCTTAATGAAATTAATTCCTGGCACACTCAATTAAAAGTTTATGTTTTAGTTACTGCAGCCTCCCTCTTTGACAAATCTCTCACTAAATTCCTTCTTGCTGATCTCGCAGTTACTTCTGGCTTTGTAATCAATAACATTTAATTTCACCAGGTTTCATAAACAAGGCTGACAAAATACAGCAACTCTATAATCAGATAAACACCCCAAAGGCAGAGCTGGGTAGATACTAATCCAAATTGCAATGGCAATCAGTAATCTACCTTGCATCATGACACGATCAACCATATGTAACCAAAATTTAGATAGAGAGGGTCCACAAATCATGACACCTTCAGAGTTATAAAAACCCAAGTGTCAGGCAATCTATTCAAGGATTAATTGGAAAGGGAGGAAGGAAAGGAGTGTTACAAAGCTCTTTCAAAATGGTTATTTCCTATAGTGCTAATTTCCCCTCAAGGAAAACATTCCTTGTAGGACCAAAGAATATCCAGTCAAAGTGGAGACTTTAAACTATGATGCATGGGAACATTTGCTGAGCATTGTTTGCTGTACAATCCATGTGTAAAAATATGTAATTCTGTTTACAAGGAGACTTGATTGTGTTCAAGATCAGAATGGGATCCATACTCTATGCTAACAAAAGAATTTTTTAATCTATCTATCTTATTTAGAAATCACCCATCTCCTTTATAGAATGTCTATATAATATATAATAAAAAAACAGTTAAAAGCAAGGACAACATAATCAAAATGAAAAAGGTGAGGGAAGGGCTGCAGAGGGCTAACTAGCCCCATGGCTGTGTGCTACATTTTGCAGGTCCCAAATGAATTGGCAAAGCCAGGTCTTCAAGCATTTGTGAAGGGACAGGAGTCCAGGGAATTGCCTCACCTATAAGAGAAATAGTTCTTTCTGCTTCATTCTCAGTTTGCTTCAGATATTAACTTTTCCTTTACAGCCGAGAACATCACTTTAATAACCAGAATTGTAGCTCAGAATTGTGCTTCATATACAAGGTTCAATCCCTGGCTAATCTTGAGAGGGCTAGGACCAGAGGTGGGTTCCTACCAGTTCTAACCAGTTCTTTAGAACCATTAGTAACTCGGCAATGACATCATGGAGCCGATTCTGTCAGTGTCTCCGTGGGCACAGCCATCTTGGATTTTGCTTTTAATTTTTGCTTCTGTGCATGTTCAGAAGCAAG